>LPNX010658914.1:19671-67730 GCA_001517045.1 Pseudotsuga menziesii | reverse complement strand
AGCTCCATATTCAGTCTCCATTGTTGATAATTTGCATGATCAATTGTTAATTGCTGTGAGTGAAATTAATCTACTGCAGGCCTGAATTTCTACAATATGGTGAACGGGTTGGAAGGGAATCATTTTGGTGCAGGACCATAACTTCTGTAACACCCCCCAAAATGCAAAGAGTTAATTTATAATTTTATTTTTATATTGTTTAATAAAATTGGCTAGATGAGAAATATGCCAATAAGTCCTAGAAAGACTGATGTATGAATACATTATGGTTTAACTTTGATAAGAATAAAGGGGAATGACCATGTTAAATGAGGAGATCATGCATGAAATAGTGAGGGACAAGTAAGGGTTAACATTAGGGAAGCTGAAACAAGTATCAGAAGTGCATTTATGGCACTAGACACCCCCTAAAAAGCAGGTATTTTGTTACCTGTGAAAATTACACGAGGAATTGGAAAACCCCTTGCTCTATTTACAACATAAACACACATACTCAAAATTTGATGAATAACATAAGCCTAACTAAAATTTGAAGAACAAGATAAGCCTAATGCATAAGTAGAATTCAATGATTTTACAAAAGAAAATATTAAAAAGGTTGCAACAAACATTCTTAAATTTTAAAGAAAAAATAAGGTAGATGAATTAGTGGCATTCACTGCATTTCTAAGGGAAAAATAAAGAACTTGTTATGGTAAAAAGATGTGTCTTTAGTAAAATTGAGATTATGATGACTACTTTCATAAATTTATGGTAGTTCAAAGATAAAATATACATACATTAAAAAATTACATTTTCATTTAAGGATCACTTCCCATAACCTAGGACTAAAAAAACTAGAGGCAAAAATAAATTATGGAAGAACCTTTATGCTTTGCAAATAAAAAGAAATTAAAAAGATGTGATTCTTAAATCTAACTCTTCTTTAAGGGACTTTAGCTTTAGTTGATATTCATCCAGAGTTAGGGTTAGTCTCACAAGTTTATTCTTAAGCTTACTTTTTTGCTTCTGCAAATTGTTTGGACAACCTTCCATATTGGCCTCTAATTTAGTAGTCAGCTTCTTCTGCATATTGCTTGGACTACCTTCCAGATTCGCTTCCGATTTTGTAGTGAGAATGGTAGCATTTCCATAGATTTGTTCAGAGTTTCTTTTAAGCAATTTTTTTTCTTGGTTAGATAAATATTCAGAGGTTCTTTTTTATGGTTATCCATAATTATGGAGAAGAAAGAGGAAGAAATTGTAAATTAATTTTCTAACAACAATAGAGAAAGGATATCCTAGAGAAAATATATCCTAGAACTTAACATCTATAAAGAACTCTTCCAACACAGAAACTACCCAATAACACAGAAAAAAACTATAAAGAATTCTTCCAACACAAAGAGTACCCCAGTAACCACTCAGCACAAAGTTTAAGAAGTATGAAAAATATACATCAAATAAAATGTAAGATGGACATACTTTCATCTTAACGACCAGTATCCTTTATATAAGAGATCATTGAAGCCTAGTGGGTTAGCTCAAGTTGTTGGGAGCTGTTTATGCTACCATCACGGCCAATCCTAAAATAAATGGGGTAGTACAAGGGTTTATGAGCCTCTCCACATGTAAAAAAATATATTCCTCCATAATGTAGGTATGAAAATATCATTGTTGCATTCCATATTTTCTGGATAGGATGGTGGATATAAGACATAATTCTATTTTTTTACAATTATGATGGGTGATTTAATGAATTTTTATTTTCATAAACAATATTATAATAATAGTAAAATTATGTTTATCGGTAGTTTCGAAATAGTTATGTTTTATATAATACCAAAACAACTTGTTACCTGTTTCTTTAACCACCCTTTAAGGGAAGTTTATTTAAATATTAATGAAGATGCATTTAAACCTGTTGTACACTTGCTACACTTGGGTTAATCTTGTTGATCCATGTAAGAAAGTCCAAAATGTGAGATAATATCTAAATGCCTATACACATAAATACTATTAATATCTAAATTCCTATAGGCACAAATACTATTTTAATAATTTGTTTTTAATTGATTATGAACTATTTAAAGTTTTATAAAAAATAATTTAAATGATTGCTTTTGGTTAACACTAATTAATTTTGGGATAATTTCAGACTTGGATATTTTTCAGGGAGATTGCAAGCGGAAGGCAAAATCGATGTTTATCGGAGGAAGGAATTCTAACGAAGGTATGGTATAAGGTAATGGGAGAGCCAAAGGATCCTCCTTGGTTTTGAAAACATCTGGACTGCAGATCGGGAACATCTCGATTGATCTAGATCTTACTAAGGATGGAAAATCAATGGTTCGGAAGCCGGGGAAGTGCATGCCTAAAGTGGGCATGATTCCAACCATGCAGGTTATATCATCCAAGATCAGGGAAAAGATCCAATATACGTTGGACTGTGCACTGATTGGGAAATTTATGGGAACGCAGCCATCGAAAAGGCCCTAGTTTGGTGGATCAATTCTTTCTAGAAACCTAAGGGTCATTAAACCTTTAGCTAGGATCCAAGGGTTTCTTCACCACTTCTTTCATCAACTTAGAAGATAGGAACAAAGTCCTGGATGGGGATCCACATTTTTTCTATTCGGAAAGCCTCTTTCTAAGATCCTAGAAAGAGAAATTTTCTCTGGACAGATAAGACATGAAACTAGCACCCGTGTGGATTAGATTGTAGCCCTGCCTAAGGAATATTAGGATCCCTAAATACTGGAGGATATGGGAATTCCTTGGAAAATTTCATCAAAGTATCGAAGAAAACTCAGATCCAAAGATACATGGCATATGCAAGGATCTTTGTTTACATGGATCTGACAAAAGAAATTAAAGAAGCAATCTGAATGACATGGGAAGATGAGGAATGGGTGAAAACCCTAGATTATGAGTAGATCCCCTTTTGCTGCCGAATATGTCACAAATATGATCATTTATTTAGGTATTGTCTCATGAACCACCGAAAGAATGCTACAGGGAAGGAAGAAGAAAAGATGGACCAAGGATTTACACGGGTTCCATTCATGAAAAGAGGAGGACAGAATTAGGAGAATCATGAGGTCCACAAGAAGACAATGGTGTCAAACAAATTCAAGATACTGGAAGACCTCCTGGAGAAAACTATGGACAATAACACAGAGGGTAAACAACAAGACCAAATCCCTTAAGGAAACAGATGGAGCAGCTACCCAAATGGAGGAAGAGACTATCAAAGAAAAATGACAATAGGAGGAGCGAGAAATAAGAGAGAAAGAAGAGGATATGGACATTGAATATCTAGATTTGGAAGGGATAGAAAAAACATGTGCATATGTAGGAAAGGGCTATGCCCATAAGAACAAGTAATCCTACTAGAAGAATCCATCCTTAGAGCTCGAGACTCAAATCAACTCAAGATAAGTGCAAGTTTCCACAAGCAAACGCAAAGAATGTTTGAAGAACGTGCCAAGAAGTCTAGGAGGAAATCGAACAAACAGAGAATTGTGGAAGTAGTTAGGTGATTGGTTGAGTCGAGATAGTACCCAACCATCAAGGCGATGATAGGCCTGTAAGTTCCCCAATGAATATTTTATCTCACAATATTAGGGGCTTGAATAACCCATGTAAAGTAAAAATACAAAGTGTTAGTGCCAAAAATTGTTCCTAGACTACAAGAGAACAAGCCAACACAATCTCAATAATCTCAATAAAGTAAAATAGGGTTTTTAGGGTTTTCAAGGTTTTTTGGTTGAGCAGTTTGAAGACAATATGGAAAACATTCATAAAACCAAAGTAAACACTAAATCATGAGCATTGAATGGCTGAGATGCATAACATATAAACCATAATCCAACAAAAAATGCAATACTGAATTTCACCCATAGTTGGCAAGCATTCAAAGCATAAAAACATTAAACAAGCAATGAATATACCAGTTGAGTAACTAACACAAGTTATAAATGAAACCAGACAATAAATTGAAGGGAATATAGTGCATATATTTCATAATTTAGTCCTCAAAATACACATAAGAGTCCTTACTTAGTTCATAAACCAGCCTGATGACCTCCCCTTGTCAACAAAAAATCGAACCTCTCTCATGTACCATTGTCTAGCTTTTATAATTACAAAGAATTAGTTCTATATTCCCTTCATTAGGTCGAATTTGAAACTACTCAGCAGTTACATTAACTAACTTTCAACTAATTGACTAAAAATAGCAAAATCAGATTCCTGGTAAATATGGCAAATTTCTGAAGAAACAAAAAGGTGTCAAAGAAGCTTCCATATATCTCAATCCGTGACACCTGTGTAACAACTGAGAGATTTTTTTGTGAATGGGTCCGTGATGGACAAAAACCTCTCTTGGTTTTTAACAATTCATCTCCAATCAATCCAAATATGCCTCGCAATATGAAGACTAAAACAAGAAAATATTAAATATTTTTAAAACCTTGAAAAATAGGCTGTAAAGATTAAGCTGAATCTTTCAAACCTCAATAGTTGTTGCAAAACGGAGAGGGGTTTCTATGAATGGGTATCTTATGAAAAAAAACCTCTTTATTTTTTCTAAAATTCATCTCCATCAGCTCGTGGTCTGCACTCAATTACAATAACCCAAAACAGGAAAAACAGAGCATAATTCTCAATAATCTTTGCACACTCAAAGTCTTCTATCATTCTTTTATTTGCAGTCATGGATCCTTCATTAGCTTCATGCAAGTATTTAATTTGATATTTGTATTGCTTAATGCTTCTTTGCAGGTTTTCGTTTTCAGAATCAATACATTTGTCTCCTGCTATTGTTTGCATCCCATCCTTGGTATCAGTCATGAAATATTTTCCTTTTGATTCAATTGGCTTTTTATATTTATTGCCATCTTCACCATCATCCAATTTGTCTTCGGAAGATGATTCCTCTATCAGTGTAACCTTTTCTTTAGTCAATTTGGGATTCAACATCTTTTTCATGTTTAGTCTAAGTTTGTTCTTAGGTCTTGTTTTAGGTCTCCAAACTGGAGCCATCTCTCACAACATCTTAAGAGTCTTTCCTTGATGAATGATTGTAGAAAACTCTACTACCTTCATTTTCTTCCTTTTTGACACCGCTTCCTTATCACAATGAGTGTGAATCTCTTGCTCAGCATAAACCCTAGATTCATCAGTAACAGGAATTTTATCATCATCAAATAAGTATTTCTCATCTTCCTCTGATAGAACTGTGATAGGTCTTTGCTTTTGCACTTCAATATCTTCTTTTAAATCTTGAATTGTCTCTATAGGTACAACATCTTCAACAGGCTCAGATTCCTTAATTTCTGGCTGTAAATTCTTGCTCTCATTCTCATTAACTTGCAGTTCAAATTCAGAAATTTTATTTTCTTGGTTTGAAACTTCTTCTAGTTCAACCTTTTCTTCATTCTTGACTGCTACCTTTTTCCTAATCTTCTTAGTCAAAGCTTGACCTTTGTCTACTTGTCTTCTTTGTGACTGTTCCTCTTGATCAGTTTTGAAACTTGACCAGAAGATGAAATGATCCCAAGTATTCCCCCTATTATGTAAGACAATGCTTATGATAAGCTTGATGAGTCCATGATGGAAAACAGACTGCTTTGTATGATTTTGGTGCTCTTTAACTCTGCATGACATCTTTTGTAGACTTTTTAGGAAGAAGAAAGGTAAGTTCATTTTGGACTCATCACTAAGATGCTAAAGAAACCTAAAGTGATATTTGAAAACGAAAGCATATCTACCCTCACAGGTAACATAGCTCTGCAAGACTTTAATGAGTTCAGTCCATTCAGGTTTAAAGTTTTGGATTGGAACACATTTTCCCCAATCTGCAATCACTCCAGGAAGCAAGTAATTTTGACCATTGAAGGTGAATGGAACCTTTTTAAACCATAACTCTCCCTCGTCCTGGATCCATGTTGCCTTAGCTATCAATTCCTTACTTAATTTGAACTTTAAGGTGTCAAAAGACACTATGTCTCTATCTAGGCATTGAGCAAATCTATAAGACACCTTTGCATGATATCCTTCAATTTTCTTAAATAATGTTAACCATCCTGCATTGAAAACAACTATGCACAAATCTGGAAAATTCTTCGCCCAGCTTAAGTCTGAAGGCTTGGCCCTGTTTTTTTCCACTATTTTTCATATTTACTATGGTTAAACAACTTCTGTCAATATACCACAGTCTAAATGTCTTCAAATCTCAATAAACTGACCTAGAATACAGTACAAGGACCTCCAACAAGCTCTACTATGAATTCCATTGTTTGAATGATGAATACTTTAAATGTATTGGTTAATAATTCATCATTCAACATGTATTAGGTCAAATGCTAGTATTCTGCCTTCGAATTTGTTATTAGTCATTTACCAGAAAAAACCCCAAATTTAAAAAACCCTAGCAATGGCACATGGACTACCTGTTAAGAAGACCAATTTGAGTGCTAGAATATAGTTATTTTAATGGTCAAGTGTCGAATTGCATGCTCCACCTGTCTCTAACCGCTTAGACCACTCCAACCAGCAGCTGCTAAAATCCCTAATTTCCCGTTCAGTTATAAAATCCCAATTTCTCAGCACTGTCTTCTCACCACGATCTTCACTTATTTCTCGTGTCCTTCAAATGGAAAACATAATCCCAAATAGCATTGTCTCATTATACTCCACTGTCATCATTTTATCTGCTCTGCATGAAATCGCCATGATCTCGCCCTTATAATGATCATCCACCTGTTTCGGTGATTAAACTATGAAAGGCATGTATCAAATGCATCATATAATATGATTGACGCCTTAGATATGAGAATCCTGAAGAAATTGGACAAAAAACTAGTGATTTTAGCTCACAAGACTTTCTTGTAGTGCTCCTGTGTAACTTTTTCTGGCTTGCGCTACAGGAATCCCTATTTTATGATTTTTTTAACAAAGTGTTGTTTTTTGGTAAATAACTTTAAGTAAGGTCTTATTATATTTCTTTATAACCTTGCAGAACTATATACATCCTATAAGCCCATAAAAAGCATTAAATTAATTAAGTAAAGCAAAAATTAAAAAGAAAACCTGTTAAATCAACTATAAACATAAGGCTAAAATCAAAATATTTTAAAAGAACCAAGGCTAAGCATTAAATTAAAGAAGCAAATGGTTCAAAAATAGAAAACAAAAACGGGCTATAACATATGGCTCCTGCTGCAAGATGAAGTCCTCCCTGTGAGGCTTCAAGAACCTGTAGACTAGTGCCTTCTGTAACCAAAACTGCCTGCTTTTCTGCAAAACATCCATTGGGCTATGGAGTCTTTATTCAATCCTTCACACACTGATATATACAATGAAAATCAAATCTCTTTCTTTGAGGAACCTTCCATTTACTGAATCAAATTGTAATCCCATTTCCAATGTAACCAGGAAAAAATATCATCAACCCACCAAAACTTGTTTCCAACTCCGAATATATATATAATCACAAATATTAGAAAACATGAAGAGCAAAGATGTAACAACTTATACTCACTTTCATCAAATGGTGTCTCTAAAATAACATATTTATAACTTAGTATTGACTCTAAATAATCTGCCACTGGATCATAAAAATTTCCAAAAGTTTTCTCTTCCTGTTCTATGAAAAAAATAGGTTGTCCATAAGAATATTTTGTTCCATGAATATCAAGCAAGCATTGGCGATAAAAAAACATCAGGATCAGCCTGAATTTGCTCCAGAGTTTTTTGGACAGTATCATCAATAATGTCAACAAGATGAACCTCCTTTTCCACACTGTCTTCAAATGAATAACTATCATGCATTGACTTTGGTTGTTCAAGGATAATGGACTAAATGCATTCCTGAATCTGCTGATCAAATTGTGCCATATCACACACCTCACACATTTCTGGGTCTTTCTTTTCAATTTCATCATCATATTTATTAAAAATTAGAGCATCTTCATAATGGTTTTGAACATTAGATTTATCATAACCATGAATATGAGAAACTTCTAATATAATGTTAAAAATGTGAACATCCTGGATTTTATCGATTTTAGTATCAAAACAAAAAGGAACATAATATAATTCATCATAGAATTCTTGTCTTGGAACCCTAATATCTTCATCATAACGTGGATCATTCTGAGAAATTTCAAATGATGATGCTGAAGGTTCATGTTTTTCTTCAATACAAAGTTGATCTTTACCACAACAATGATTTCCAACAGTTCGTTGAACAAGAGATTGATCTTCAATAGGATTAGCATTCAAATTATTATTAAGACTGTTGAAATCATTATGAGAATATTCCAAACTATCTCGACTGATCTCATCACTAGAATAATCTTCAACCTGACTTAAAACAACAACTTGATTATCGTAATGATCATGGAATTCTTCCTTGACAGCAGTATCTAAAAATGTTACCTCTTCATCTTCAACAAATTCTGAAACTACAATTTCTTCATGATGTGTTCAATCCTTGACTATACTTATCTTCATGATTTTTTGAATCAAAAATTGTATTATAAAAATCAGCCTGCTCACAACAATCTTTAAAAAAGAATTCAGTTGAGAACACATACTTACAATGTTTCTAAAAACATGTGTGGAATTCTTTCAGCGAGGAAATGCTAGCAGCAGGAAGAGAAAAATACCATTCTCTTACATCTTGCTCGAGTGAATACATGAACATCTTCATGAGCACATCTTCATGCTGTATATTTAACTAGACCATACATTGATGAAATTTGATGATGTGATCTGAAGGATTATCCTCTTTGCTTTCTCTAAACCAAGACAATCTCCCCAAACATCCATAATAGGTACTGGATTTGGAAAACCTGGTACATCGAAAAAATTGAAATGTGCAAACCTTCGAGCCAAAATGGCTTCCATGGTCTTTGGCCTCTGCATTTTGAACTAGTGGAGTCGCCAATTGATTTGTCAAGATAGATTTTTTTTTTCCTCCTCAGAAAGAGGAAGGGGTGATAGCAAGTCAAATTAATTAGGGCTGCATAAAGCTGGGGATGACTGAGACCTTTTAATTTTCCTAGCTATTTTCAAAATATGTTCTGGGTCTGTAACACCCAACTGTAAAGGTGAACTAGGTCTGTTTCTTATTCCAACTCCCTTAATAGCCACTGTGAAAAACTGGTGAAAAGTAGTCTTTAAGATTTGCTAGTTTAAGTTCACCTCTCAAAAAAAGTGAAATGATAAGTATCCGAGGGAAAATAGGTTTTCAACTTCGTTCCCCGGCAACAACACCAAATATGTTAGTGCCAGAAATTGTTCCCAGACTACAAGAGAACAAGCCAACACAATCTCAATAATCTCAATAAAGTAAAATAGGGTTTTTAGGGTTTTCAAGGTTTTTTGGTTGAGCAGTTTGAAGACAAGAGGGAAAACATTCATAAAACCAAATTAAACACTAAATCATGAGCATTGAATGGCTGAAATGCATAACATATAAACCATAATCAAACAGAAAACGCAATACTGAATTTCACCCACAGTTGGCAAGCATTCCAAGCATAAAAACATTAAACAAGCAATGAATATACCAGCTAAGTAACTAACACAAGTTATAAATGAAACCAGACAATAAAATGAAGGGCATATAGTGCATATAATTCATAATTCAGTCCTCAAATTACACATAAGAGTCTTTACTTAGCTCATAAACCAACCTGATGACCTCCCCTTGTCAACAAAAAATCGAACCTCTCTCCTATACCATTGTCCAGCTTTTATAATTACAAAGAAGTAGTTCTATCTTCCCTCCATTAGGTTGAATTTGAAACTACTCAGAAGTTACATTAACTAACTTTCAACTAATTGACTAAAAATAGCAAAATCGGATTCCTGGTAAATATGGCAAATTTTTGAAGAAACAAAAAGGTGTCAAAGAAGCTTCCATATCTCTCCATCTGTGACACCTGTGTAAAAAATGAGAGAGGTTTTTGTGAATGGATCCGTGATGGAAAAAAACATCTATTTTTTTTTAACAATTGATCTCCAATGAATCAGAATATGCCCTGAAATATGAAGACTAAAACAGGAAAATATCAAATATTTTTAAAACCCTGAAAAATAGGCTGTGAAGATTAAACTGAATCTTTCAAACCTCGACAGCTGTTGCAAAACAGAGAGAATTTTTTTTGAATGGGTATCTTATGAACAAAAACCTATTTTTGTTTTCTAAAATTCATCTCCATCAGCTCTTGGTCTGCACTCAATTGTAATAATCCAAAACAGGAAAAATAGAGCATAATTCTCAATAATCTTTGCACACTCCAAGCCTTCTATCAGTCTTTTATTTGTAGTCACCGATCCTTCATTAGCTTCATGCATGTATTCAATTTGATGTTTGTATTGATTAATGCTTCTTTGCAGGTTTTCCTTTTCAGAATCAATACATTTGTCTCCTGCTATTGTTTGCATCCCATCTGGTGTCCTTGGTATCAATCATGACAGATCATTTCCTTTTGAATCAATTGGATTTTTATATTTATTTCCATCTTCACCATCATCCAATTTGTCTTTATAATATGAGTCCTCTATCAGTGTAACCTTTTCTTTCGTCAATTTGGGATTCAACAGCTTTTTCATGTTTAGTCTAAGTTTTTTCTTAGGTCTTGTTTTAGGTATCCAAACTGGAGCCATATCTCCCAACATTTTGAGAGTCTTTCCTTGATGAATGATTGTAGAAAAATCTACTGCCTTCATTTTCTTCCTTTTTGACATTGATTCCTTATCACAATGAGTGTGAAGCTCTTGCTCAGCATAAACCCTAGATTCATCAGTAACAGGTATTTCATCAAATAAGTATTTCTCATCTTCCTCTAATAGAACTGTGATAGGGCTTTGCTTTTGCACTTCAATATCTTCTTTTAAATATTGAATTGTCTCTATAGGTACAACATATTCAACAAGCTCGGCATCCTTAATTTCTAGCTGTAAAGTCTTGCTCTCATTCTCATTAACTTGCTGTTCAAATTCAGAATTTTTATTTTCTTGGTTTGAAACTTCTTCTGGTTCAACCTTTTCTTCATTCTTGACTGCGACCTTTTTCCTAAGCTTCTTAGTCAAATCTTGACCTTTGTCTACTTGTATTATTTGTGACTGTTCCTCTTGATCAGTTTTGAAACCTGACCAGAAGATGAAATGATCCCAAGTCTTCCCCGTATTCTGCAAGACAGTGCTTATGATAAGCCTCATGAGTCCATGATGGAAAACAGATTACTTTGTATTATTTTGGTGCTCTCTAACTCTGCATGACATCTTTTGTAGACTTTTCAGGAAGAATAAAGGTAAGTTCATTTTGGACTCATCACTAAGATGCTGAAACAACCTAAAGTGATATTTGAAAACGAAAGCATATCTACCCTCACAGGTAACGTAGCTCTGTAAGACTTTAATGAGCTCAATCTATTCAGGTTTAAATTTTTGGATTGGAACACCTTTTCCTCAATCTACAATCACACCAGGAAGCAAGTAATTTTGAGCATTGAAGGTGAATGGAACCTTTTTAAACGATAACTCTCCCTCGTCCTGGATCCCTGTTGCCTCAGCTATCAATTCCTTACTCAATTTGAACTTTAAGGTATCAAAACACACTATGCCTCTTTCTAGGCATTGAGCAAATCTATAAGACACCTCTGCATGATATCCTTCAATTTTCTTAAAGAATGTTAACCATCCTGCATTTGAAAACAACTGTGCACAATCTGGAAAATTCTTCACCTAGCTTAAGTCTAAAGGCTCGGCCCTGTTTATTTTTCCGCTCTTTTTCATATTTACTATGGTTAAACAACTTATGTCAATATACCATAGTCTAAATGTCTTCAAATCTTAACAGACTGACCTAGAATACAGTACAAGGACCTCCAACAAGATCTACTCTGAATTACACTGTTTTAATGATGAATACTTTAAATGTATTGGTTAATAATTCATCATTCAACATGTATTCAGTCAAGGACTAGTATTCTGCCTTCTAATTTGTTATTAGTAATTTAACAGAAAAACCCCAAATTTAAAAAACCTTGGCAATGGCAAGTGGACTACCTGTTAAGAAGACCAATTCAAGCAGTGGAATATAGTTATTTTAATGGTCAAGTGTCGAATTGCATGCTCCACCTGCCTCCAACCCCTTAGACCACTCGAGCTAGCAGCTGCTAAAAACCCTAATTTCTCGTTCAGTTACAAAATCCTGATTTCTCAGCACTGTCTTCTCACCATGATCTTCACTTATTTCTCGTGTCCTTCAAATGAAAAACATAATCCCAAATAGCTTTGTCTCATTATACTCCATTGTCATCATTTTATTTGCTCTGCATGAAATCGCCACGATCTCACCCTTATGATGATCATCCACCTGTTTCAGTGATTAAACTATGAAAGACACATATCAAATGCATCATATAATGTGATTGACACCTCAGATATGAGAATCCCAAAGAAATTGGACCAAAAACTAATAATTTTAGCTCGCGCGACTTTCTTGTAACGCTCTTGTGTAACGTTTTCTGGCTTGCGCTACAGGAATCCTTGTTTTATTATTTTTTTAACCAAAACTCCAAACAAAGTGTTGTTTTTTGGTAAATAACTTTAAGTAAGGTCTTACGATATTTCTTTAGAACCTTGCAGAGTTATACATCCTATAAGCCCATAAAAATCATGAAATTAATTAAGTAAAGCAAAAATTAAAAAGAAAACATGTTAAATCAATTATAAGCATAAGGCTAAAATCAAAATATTTTAAAAGAAACCAAGGTCAAAACTTTAAAACAATAAGAAAAATCATATTTTTAAGACAAGCAAATGGTTCAAAAATAGAAAACAATAAGAGGCTATAACACAAAGTAAAAAGATCAAGCAAAAACATCTGACCATGGTTTTCCTTCAAGAAACCAAATTCCTAATAGCTCAGATTGAGGAACTCTGTAAGAAAATATGGAAGGGAAGTGAGGGGATAGGCATTGATACAAGAGGTTATGTGTGATTTCTAGGGATCTTATGAAACCCTACTAGGGTAAGCTTAGGGGGATTCCATGGAAGCATATATCTCTTATATGCTGACTTTAAGTTGGTAGGATTTTCAGTTGAAGGAATCATTACTAATCTATATGGACCTCACAAGCATGGTGAAAGAAGGGACTTTATCAAGTCTCTTCGGAAGGTTCGGGATCAAGCACCCGATGCTCATTAGATAGTTGAGGGCAATTTCAATCTTATCACCTCTTTGGAGGAGAAAAAGGGTGGTCAACATAGGATGGAGGAAGAGTGTGAAAACTTTCGAGACACCATTGAGGAACTATCACTAGTAGATATCATCCTAGGAGAGGGATTGTTTACTTGGAACAACAAATAGACAGGCGATAAGAACATTGCTTTCTGACTTGTTCTATTCTTGGTCTCAGAATATATTACTGATCTAGGAAGTGAAATGCACTCATCCATTCTCCCAGGAGTTGGATCTGACCACTATCCCATAGAATTGATGTGGAGTGGGTTGGGATCTCAGTTCAAAACACCCTTCATACTCTAATAGTTCTAGCTATAATGTCCAAATTTTGATGAAAAGATCAGAACTTGGTGGGAAGAACTAAGAAAAGATGAGAGCCAGAGCATGTACAAGTTCCAATAGAAACTGAAATCGTTGAAAAATATAATAATAAAAAAGGAACATGGAAGAATTCAGGAATATTTTCACTGATAAAAATCTCATTGAATCTCGCATCCAGAAGATCCAATCCATTGGGATGAATGAAAATACACCAGTAATATGAAAATGGAAGAATTTAGACTCTGGTGACTACTAGAGGAGAGAGAAAAGAAGGAGGAAATTATATGGCGACAAAAATCTAGGAATGGGTGGTTGAAAGAGGGAGAGAGAAATACAAAATGTTTCTAGCTCTCGGTCATCCAAAACATGATGCAAAATAAAATATTTTGCATAAAAAATGATAGAGGATAATAAGTGGAAACTAGGGAAGGAATAGATGCCTCCTTGACCCAACATTTTTATGATATAATGTCTGAACCAAGTGTAGTAGGGCTGTCTCCATAGCTACGAGTAGTAATAGCTACCTTCTGTCTATAGGAAGGAAGGGTAAGGTTCCTATGGATGAAAAAACCCTGCAAGGAAATGTTAGCTCTGAGCCATGGAAACCTTGCAAGAAACTGTTAGAAAAATGAGAAATGGATACAAGTAATTAGAGGAGAACCTACAGCAAACCATGAGAAAATAAACCTGAAAGCAAAAACAATATATAAAACTAAACTACAATCAAAAAATACATATTTATACCTTCAGCCTATGTGGGAATGGGCCACCATGACCTAGCTTTGGAAGCACCTCTCTATGAAATGGTGTTTTAGCTTATGGAGCTATGGAGGAGAGGGGTGAATGGCTTGAGAGGAAAGGGTCTCAAGGCACTTACATGGGAAGCATAACTATAGGGAGAGAAGAAGTGCTTTGAGAGTGACCCCCACCCCTCTATTTATAGTTTTCTTCTAGAGATTTTAGGGTTTTAAGCCCTTGGTCAAGGATTTAGCCCCTTTCTCCCAATTCTTAGGTCCTTTGGAGATTTTAAGATCCTTTGAGGGGTTTTATCCCCTTTTTGGAGTTTATAGCCCCTATGAGAGCTATTTTGGCTCTTTTTAGGGGTTTTCAAGCCCTTTTCATGTTTTTGAGCGTTTAACAAGGTGTGGGGGTCAAATGGGGGTAGTGAAATAGATGTATTTGGGTGGTGTAGGTCATGTAGATATCATTGAGGGATTTTTTGGGTTAACAGATTGCCCCCTGATGTATGAGGACGGGAGCTCATCGTATGGCCGGTGGACATCATAGGATTTTTTGGGGAGAGGTGGCGCTTCCTGGGTTGGGGCATGGTGGCTTTTGGTTTTTGTATTAATATGGTTCCCATCAGTGGGTGAGATACAAATAATGTGTGACATGTATATGGACGAGGCGGGAATCCCATGCTCATAACGATGTCAAAAGAATAATGTGATCTAAGCTCTACAATGCAACAACCGATCATGTACACCTGTCGTTACAATAGTGGTTTCCTCGATAAGAGGCTGAATACAATACTGATCTGAATAACTGCTATATTGGACTCATGGCATTCTCATGGAATGCTATATTTTCATGACTAATGGCATGTTGGATCTGGAACTGTACATAGCTGTAGGGACTTATTGATAGAGAGTCAGAGTCTCTATGGTACAAATATGCTGCATCAATCATAAATCTATATAGAAGCACTACTAGAGCTTCTGAACACTGTCTCCAATGTAACCTAGAAATCATAAGGGACATGAACATGTTTGGGTTCCTCAACAGACTCATCAATGTGTTAGAGCCAAGTGACCTCTGGGGTCTTCGACTAAATACTGCATGGACCAATACCCTGTATGAATCTCAACGGTGTGATGATGTAGCTGGAGTTGAGAACATGAGAAACAACCATCCTGACAGGCACTAAGGACTCATCTCAAGTGTCCAAGGAACTCATCAATGAGGTTAATGAAACCATGATACAAGGACCTCTGGGTATATCCTCTAGAATATGTGTGTTGTTGTCAACAGAGGGAGACCTACAACTGGCCAAGCCAATGGTGTTTCCTTGACCAGAAGCATGAGGGAGATAACCGAAAGATGTGAGGCAATCTGAGGACTGACCCAATGAATTGGGGGGGGGAGGAGTTGAACAGGGGCAAGGAATCACGAGGGACTCAAACTTCCTGGTTCAGAGTATGATGGCAGGGCGAACCAAGCAGCAAATGAAATTGACTCATGGGAAAGGGATCAGAGCTGTATTACCGGGAATGTAACTGTAGATGGGAAATACTTTGGGGAGGTAGACACTTTTGGTATTGATGGGATCCAAGGAAGACACATCGTAGAATACTCTGAACAAAGGTGACCCAAAGTGCGAATGCTGCTGAACTATTATATGTGGGGTGGTGTCTAAAGAAACTGTTGTGGTATGATCTCGTGGATTTTTAGCGAGCCCAAGAAAGTGAATGCTCGATGGTGCTTTCAATTTTAGAGAGTCTGGAAGCATGAAGAAGACTCCAGTGGGGTCTCTTTTTTGTTGATAGTCTCTTGTTCCCGAAAAAGGTTAAAAGTGTACATAGGAGAGCTCGCCCATCCTTTGGGGGATGGGAGACTTCTTTACCATTGGTAGTCCAATCAGGTTGGAAAAGGTTAAACCTGTATTGATCGGACGGTCAATTTTACGAGCATGAATGAAACCAAGTTTTCTCGTCGATCTTTTCTTCATGAGAAGGCTGGAAAAGGGCTTAACGAAAACCCATGGTGAGCTTTTTTGTGAAGTTCAGCCCCTTTTCCCAAGAAAGCATAAAAGGTTGCAAAGGGGAATGGTCTTGGGTTGAATGTGCCAACATGGTCCTTTTCAAATGGTAATCTACATGGTTCACAAAACGAAATAAACAAAGCAATGTAGATGCCCTTTCTGAATACTTTAATGAGTGGGAGAAGAAGCAAATGCACTCGACAATCTTTTCATTCTTTTAGGAGTCGGAAAAGAGCTTAACGAAAACTCTGGTATGGTCAACCGATCGAGGGGGAACTGATGGTGCCCCCATGTCGGGACAATGGAAAGTGGTCCAAAGGTCATCCGTGTAGTATGGATGGAGAAGGTGGCTCTTGAACATACCAATATTTGCACGAAATAGATCCCGATAGAGGCATGCAAACCAAGGTGACTCTCGGACAGAGGTCGGGAGAGCCTTGTGTGACTTGTGGTGGATGGAATGGACTACATATTATGTGCCTACAATTCTGGAGAGAGTTATATGTTGAATATATGTGAAAGAAATGATCCATCCTTCGGGAAATGGTCCGGGAACCCACGTAAGTTGCGGTGGACGGATTTGACAGTTATATCCTGAAAATAGGAAAATGATGTGCCTTTTGGGGAGATGGTATGGAATCCTGCATAAGTTGTAGTAGGATAATGTGATGCAAGTACAGGTCTGGAGACACTTATATCACAATGTGGTACTTAAACCGAGGTAACTCTCAGGAAGTGGCCCCGAAAATTACTTGTTAAACATGAGACTATGGTCTCACTAAAAGATAGAGGACGGAATTCTTAAACCAGTGGGTGTGAGAGGTGTCTCAAACAGATTCCAGGTGACCGTAGCTATCAGCTAATGGTGCTGCCCCTAATGTAGTAGTGCATAGGGAAAATATAGACCAAATGGGGTCCTATGGGTGTGCTAGTAGGTTGGTATATAGAACATACATGCGACATACTATGTGCATGTGCAGCTGTGGTACCGCACCCTACAGTGGGATATTCTCATGTGTACAACTATTACTGGAGGGGGTCACTGACTTGCGGTAAAAACGATGCAAAACAAAAAGGAAAAAACTATGCTACAAGTGACTCATGGTGGTTATATCAGTCATAGAATCTCTTGAGGTAGATCCTATTGTGAGTCCTTTTCAAGAAGCGACCATTTGAGTCAGCTAAGAGGTATGCCCCTTGTCGAGATGAAGGTCATTGGCAAGGAGGGGTGACAGAATCTGGTCTTTTATGGGAAGAAACGATTCCACACTATGGTTTAAAGGGAATGGGGTAAAACTGGAAGCGGTCTTATAGATCTCTCCATCATCGTGTAAGTGGTTCCGGGATATATCAGGTGGATATTCCACGGTCGACGAGACGGGAGGGAAACTAGTGCTAGATATCATGTAAATGGTATTCGTTGTGGTTTTGGTGTCCTTACCCCCAGTCTCTATTGGAGGAAGAGGGGCAGGCCTGGATACGGGAGGAATATTTGATGGACCCAGAGGTCGATGCAACATCATCTCAATTGGATGGACAAGAGTAAACACATCTTGGGGCCTCAGAGGTAGGGTAGGTGGTTCAAGGTACCACACAAGAAATCCCAGTGTGAAATCCTATAAATTGCAGGTTGCCAAGATAGACTTACTCACTATCCCAGATGGTAAGAAAAGGAAAAGGAAAAGGAAAAGGATGGTGTTGAGTGGGAATGAACCCCATTGTTTTATTAATAACTGAGGTTGAGGTTGCAACTAAGGTTTCGAAATTGGATGGGGTTGCGGTTGTGTCTGTGCATAATCCTGCGGCTGCGGACGATGTTGCAGTTAATGATGTTGTTGCGGCTGCTATTGGGGCTACGACTGCGGTTGATGTTTATGTGCAGCAGTGATGGATGAGGGCATGCACAAATCTACAGTCTCATTTGGTGTCGGTAGTGGTGACACTAAGGGGAAGGAGGCCATCATGGTGGTGTCGAAAAACAACCCAGGGCACACATTCAATAATGGGGAGGCAAGTATGTTGTCGACGGTGGTGTTTACTGAAGGGATAATGTTGGCTAGTGATGTTAGCCCTTGCGGATCAATGGTATTGATCGTAGGGATAACATTGGCTGGTGCAATTAGACCTTGCAGATCGTGATAAGTTAATTTGTCAACCATCATGATTTTCCTGTCGTGGGGGAACATCGTGAGATGAAAAACAATTGATGCTACGACTCTTATGGCATACATATAACTTCTTCCAAGGAGAAGGTTATAGTCCAACTGAGCATTTACAACCTCTATGTAAATCAATACTATTTTCCCATTTAATGTGATGGGAATGTGCGTGAGGATACCTTGGGCTTTAGTGGGGTGGCCATCAAAATCCCATAGAGTAGTAGTGGATGGTTGCAGAATTGGGGACCCAAGCTTCTTCCAGAATAAGGTTGACATGACACATGTGGATGCCCCCTCGTCGATGATTCACCGGTGCATGACCAAATTCCAAATGGATACTGAGATTTGGAAGGCAATGGTTGATGGCATCCACAGTTCTTCGTTCTCTATGTCGAATGTGATCAAATTGGAGTCAGAGGGGTCTACAGCACCGAGGGATGCTAGTAAGGCTTTTCGCTATGTTGGGCAAGTTTTAAGTACCTCAAGAGAGGACATAGCCGTAGGTGTTTGGTCCAAGTCATCCACTATGCTTTAGCTTACAACAGCTCTATCCATGACATTGTTGGCAACCCACCATATGGGGGGGTGTGGGGGAAAAGGGGGTAAATGAATAGGTGTATTGGTTTTTTTGGACATGGATTTCCCTGATGGGTCAGCAGGTTTGGTGTTAGTTCTGTACTAATTTCGTCTGGTTTGTAAATTGACCTCTTCGGTTATCAAGGCTAATAGGTGGTGAACACCTGTTTCTACTATTGAAGGTGCAGCCGAGGCAGTGGGATGGGGTTTGGGAGCAGGTGCAGTTGCTACCAGTCCTTGGACTAGTAATGGGTTTTGCAGCACCATGGGTGGAGGTCCTGGTGGTGCCGGGTTGGATTGAGCTGGGGCTGTCGTATTGGTAGCATGCTGAACTTCAATATAAACGGTCTTCTTAGCATGACCCATGAAGGGGAATTCGTGTGATAGTGCCTGTATACCTCGCATAGTTTGCACGGTTGATTTGTACGTAATACAGCATTGCATCAAGGTTGTTTTGGTTGCTGAGGGTTTTGAGCTGGCCGGTTCACCCCGGTGTTATGGGGAGGATTTGGTTGTTGACCGCCTCCTTGTGGTTGGTTGTTGGCTTGAATATTTGCTCGGTTGTTTCTGTCTTTCCCTTGTTGGTTATTAGGGGCTGGTTGGGTGGGACGGTTTTGCTGTGCAAACACTTGTCCCAAAGGAGCAAGTGGAACTAGGGCAGGGGTTTGAGTGGCTTGCATAGGTGGTGCATATTAGACTTATGGGGCTGGGGGTACCACAAACGTGGGCATCTACCCCACATATTTTTGTGCGGGCCAAGTAGGTGCATGGGTCTACTGTTATGGCATAGGTTATGCATAAGAGGTCGTAGCTCCAGACTGAGACATCATTATTGCATAGTCAGGAGCTTGGTTTGGGTAGGAAACACTAGGGGTGTTTCTTGGTTGTGGTTTCATCATAGGTGGTGACAGATGGTGCTGTGGTTGGTGGGAGACAGAACCTATGATGCCATCTATGGCATGGGATGCCCTCGGTGCATCTAGGTAGGAGGTGCCTACGCAGGGAGCGTCTGAAATGATAGTGTAGAGGTATCCAGACTATGAATAAATGAGGTCAAACTGTTGGGCCTTTGAGATGGCCTCTTCCTCTATTTGGGGACATTTGGAGGTGACGTCCTTAGCTATCATGTGGCAGCAATGTTTTCAAGAACTAGTTCAGGAATATCTTGTCATCGAGATTGATCTTGCACAAGCTACGACGTCACCTCCACTCATGCATGTGGTCGGTGTTGTGGGTCGCAGTGTTTTGGCGGCAAGATAGCAAGATTTCCAGTACTCCTTCATCATATCTGACAGGGAGCTGGAAATACTGCAGGAACATAAATGCCAAGGAGTTGAATTCTGGGTACTTGGCTTGTGGTAGCTCAATGTACCACTTGGTTGCAGCACCTATGAGGGTGCATTGGAAGAGTCTAAGTTTAATCAAATAATCAAATGCTTATGGTCGGTTGGCAGGCATCATTCTAGGGTTTCTCTTACATTCTGGAGACCGAGTTCTCTTTTGAGACTTAATAGATTTTTGCTGCCCCTTTGTAATAACGAATCAATCGTTTTACCACCTTTCTCATAGCCCACCTCTTGTGTTAGATGTACCAAATATTTTGTGTCATGTGGTAATATCCAAGGAACTACAGCTCCCATAGATCTTAAAGGGACTTTAGCTTTGGTTGACATTCATCCCGAGGTGGATTGAGTCTCACAAGTCCATTCTCAAGCTTACGTTTTTTGCAGGGCTTACTTTTTTGCTTCTGCAGATTTCTTGGACAACCTTCCAGATTGGCCTAAGATTTCATAGTCAGCCCGGTAGCTTTTCTAGAGAGTTGTTCAAAGTTTCTTTTAGACATTTTTTTCCTTGATTATCCATAGAAGAAATTGTAAAGTAAGAAGAAGAAATATATCCTAATACTAATAGAGAAAGGATATCTTAGAGGAAATATATCCTAGAACTAAAAATTTATAAAAAAAACTCTTCCAAGGCAGGAAAAAGCTATAAAGAACTCTTCTAACACAAAGACTACCCCGGGAACCACTCAGTACAAAGTATAAGAAGTAACAAAAATCTACATCAAATAAAATGTACGGTGGACATACTTTCATCTTAACGAGCAATAGCCTTTATATAAGAGATCATTGAAGCCCGGTGGGTTACCTCAAGTGGTTGAGAGAGGGGATTTGACCCCAGGTGGGCCTCACTGGGATACTAAAATAATTCTTTTGTCGATATGATGGTGGCTATAAGACATAAATGAACTATTATTTTCATAAACAATATTATAATAATAGTAAAATGATGTTTAACGGTAGTTTCAAAATAGTTATGTTTTAGTTTTGTAAAGATAGTCGGTTTAATAAACAAACAAAAAAACAAAAACAAATTGTTACATGTTTCTTTAACCACCCTTGAAGGGAAGCTTATTTAAATCTTAATCAAGATGCATTTAACCCTATGTACACTTGTTACACTTGGGCTAATCTTGTTGATCAGCTCAAGCAAGTCCAAAATGTGAGATAATATCTAAATGCCTATCACATAAACACTATTAATATCTTAATCCCTTTAGACATAAATACTATTTTAATAATTTGTTTTTAATTTATTATGAACTAGCCAAAGTTTAGTAAAAAAATTTAAATGATTACTTTTGGTTAAAACTAATAAATTTGGGGATAATTTGAGACTTGGAGATTATTCGCGGAGATTGTCTGAGGGAGGTATGGTACTTCAAAGTCAAAATATAAAATATAAATACTTATGCTAGTAGAAGGTCTCGGGGTCAAATCCAATGGGGAAGTACCTAAGGGTTTCCATATGTCTCCATATGTAAAAAAGTATATTCCTCCATAAAGTAGGAAAGAAAATATCAGTGTTGCATTCCATCTTTTATGGATAAGATGGTGGATATAAGGCATAATTCTTTTTTTTTAACAATTATGATGGGTGATTTAATGAATTTTTATTTTCATAAACAATATTATAATAATAGTAAAATGATGCTTACCAGTAGTTTCATAGTAGTGATGTTTTATATAATAGACTTTTTTTGTTTAAATAGTTTTATAAAAATTGTTTATTGATTTAATAACTAACACAACCACAAGTAAAGTGGAAAAGTGGCAGGTGAATGTGGATAGGCACAACCAACCACTTAGTTTTGTAAACATGCAAAAACTTTTATGAAAAAACAAAAAGAAAAAAAATTTAATGATTACTTTTGGTTAAAACTAATTAAGTTGGGGATAATTTAAGACTTGGAGATTTTTCAAGGAGATTGTAGGAGGAAGGCATAATCGGGGTTTATCAGAGGAAGGAAGTCTCATGGAGGTATGGTAGAACGTAATGGGGGAGGCGGAGGAGCCTCCTTGGATATTTTTCAAGGAGATTGTAGGAGGAATTCATAATCGGGGTTTATCGGAGGGAGGAAGTCTCATAGAGGTATGGTAGAAGGTAATGGGGGAGGCGGAGGAGCCTCCTTGGTTTTGGGAAAACCTGGAATACAGATTGGGAACGTCCCAATTGATCTAGATTTAAATAAGGATAGAAAATTGATGGTTTAGAAGCTAGAGCAGTGCATGCCTAAAGTGGCCATGATTCCGACCATGGAGGTTAATCCAAGATCACGAAAAATATCCAGTATATGCTAAACCATGCGTTGGTTGGAAAATTTGTGGGATTGCAGTCGTTGAAAAAGCCCTAGTTTAGTGGATCAACTCTTCCTAGAAACCTAAGGGGAATTATGACCTTCAGCTAGGATCCAAGGGGTTCTTCACCATTTCTTTCATCAACTTAGAATATAGGAACAAAGTCTTGGATGGGGGTCCGTATTTTTTCTATTCAGGGTAAGCATCTTTCTAAGACCATGGAAAGAGAATTTTTGTTTGGACAAAGAACACATGAAAGTAGCACCCGTGTGGATCAGACTGTACTCCCTGCCTAAGGAATATTGGGATTCAGAAATACTAGAGGATCTGGAGAATTCCATGGGAAATTTCATCAAAATATAGGACCAAACTCAGATCCAAATATAGATGACATACGCAAGGATATTTGTTTACATGGATCTGACCAAAGAAATTCCAAAAGCAATCTGAATTATATGGGAAGATGAGGAATGGGTGCAAACCCTATATTATGAGCAGATCCCCTTTTCCTGTTGAATATGTCACATATATGGTCATTTATTTAGGGATTGTCCCATGAACCACCCAAAGAATCAGGAGAACTAGGAAGTCCACAAGAAGACAATGGTGTCAAATAAATTTGAGATACTGGAAGGCCTCCCAGAGGAAAATATGGACAATCATACAAAGGGTAAGCAATCATACCAAAACCCCTAGGAAACAGATGGAGCAGTTACCCAAATGGAGGAAGAGACCATCAAAGGAAAAAAACAAGAGGAGGAATGAGAAATGAGAGAGGAAGAAGAGGATATGGACATCAAATATCTGGATCTAGAAGGCATAGAGAAAGCACGTGCAGATGTAGGAAAGGGATATATCCCACAAGAACAAGTAATCTTGCTAAAAGAATCCATCCTTAGAGCCTGAGCCTCAAATGAACTTGGGATAAGTGTAGGTTCCCATAAGGAGATGAAAAGCAAGTTTGAAGAACCCACCAAGAAGTTTGGGAGGAAATTGAACAATCATAGAGTTGCAAAAGCAGGAAGGCAATTGGTTGAGTCAGGACAGTATCCGAACATCAAGGCAATGCTAGGCCTATAATTTCACCAATGAATATTTTATCTTCGTATATTACGGGCTTGAATAACCTACGTAAAGTAAAAATACAAAGTCAAAAGATCAAGCGAAAAAATTCGGCCATAGTTTACCTTCAAGAAACTAAATGCCCGACAACTTAGATTGAGGAACTACATAAGAAAATATGGAAGGTAAGTGAGGGGATAGGCATTCGATGCAAGAGGTTATTCAGGAGGTCTAGGGATCTTATGAGGACCTACTAGGGTTATCTTAGGGGGATTCCATGGCAGCATATATCTCTTATCTATTGACTTTAAGGTGGTATTATTTTCAGTTGAAGGAATGATTACGAATGTATATGGACCTCATAAGCATGGTGAAAGAAGGGAATTTATGAAGTCTCTTCAAAAGGTTCAGGAGAAAGTGCCCGGTGTTCACTGGATAGTTGGGGGTGATTTCAATCTTATCATCTCTTTGGATTAGAAAAAGCATGGTAGACGTAGGATGGAGGAAGAGTGCGAAAAATTTCGAGACACCATTGACGAACTAGCACTTGTAGATATCATACCAGGAGAGGGATGGCTTTCTTGGAACAACAAACATATGGGGGATAGGCACATTGCTTCTCGACTTGATCAATTTTTGGTCTCCAAATATATTATCGTTCTGGGTAGTGAAATGTATTCAGCCACTCTCCCAGGAGTTGGATCTGACCAATGGCCCATAGAACTGATGTGGAGTGGGTTGGGATCCCAGTTCCAAAAACCCTTTAGATTCAAACAGTCCTAGATACAACATCCATATTTTGATGAAAAGATCAGAACTTGGTGGGAAGAACTAAGCAAAGATGAATGCCAGAGCATGTACAAGTTTCAACAAAAACTGAAAGGGTTGAAAAATATAATAAAAAAAAATGAAACATGGAAGAATTCAGAAATATTTTCGCGGATAAAAAGCTCACTAAATCCCACATCCATGAGATCCAATCCATTGCGATGAATGAAGGATACACTAACAATTTACAAATGGAATAATTCAGACCTTGTTCACAACTAGAGGAGAGGGAAAAGCAAAAGCAATTTCTATGGCAACAGAAATATAGGAACCAGTGGTTGAAAGAAGGGGAGTGAAATACGAAATTTTTCCAGCACTCAGTCATCCAAAACATGATGCAATAGAAAATATTTTTGATAAATAATTGTAGAGGAGAACGGGTGGAAACCATGGAAGGAATAGAGACCTCCTTGAACCAACATTTTTATGAGATAATGTCTAAACCAAGGTAGGACAAGAGTGAGGGAATTGATCAAATTACCTGGTTCATACCGTATCTGGTCAGCCAGGATCAAAATGATCTCTTGCCAAAACCTATAACCCTCCTTGAGGAAGAGGAATCATTTTTTAGATGAAGGAAGGAACTTCCCTAGGCCTAGCTGTATTTACAATCAACTATTTTCGCCAATTCTAGGATCTAATCAAGATGGAAGTTTGGAGGATTGTGTAAGACTCTAGGGTCTCCAAAAGGATGTTTCCAACTTTCAATGCAACATTTATCATGCTCATTCCAAAATGTGAGGGGGATGACTCCCCAGACTAATTCAATCCTATAAGCATATGCAATGTCATCTACAAAATTACTACCAAATTAATTGTAAATAGATTAAATCCCCTCCTCCCAGATCTAATTTCCTCGGAACAGTCAAGGTTTGTGGAGGTTCGGCATATAACACATGGTATCATTCTGGTCCATGAATTTCTCCATTCCATAAAATCTCAAAAAGTGTCAGGTATGATGGTAAAGATGGACATCGCAAAATCTTACGATAGGCTTAACCGACAATTCATTAGAATCATGCTCGAAGCTTTTGGGTTTCAAAGAGATTGGGTCAATTGGATAATGAACTTAGTAACATCATATTTATTTTCCATTCTAGTAAATGGAGTACCCTCCGGCAATTTCAAACCCTCAAGGATGATTAAACAAGGGGATCCCTTATCACCTTTCCTCTTTATTATAATGGCAGAGGGATTGGGCAGAGCAATCATAACATATCGGGATAGTAACAATATCATGGGACTTAGAATTCACTTGTTAGTGGCCAAATAAACTCACCAACAATTCGTGGATGAAACGATGCTAATGGGTTTCCCTTCAATCCAAGAAGCCAAGAGGTTTAAGCAATGTCTGTTGGATTTTGGAAAAGCATCGGGGTTGGAGAGTGATGGTCAAAAATATCAATTTTTCTTGTTCAATATGCCTAGGATTACCAGACAAAACATTTGTAGAATCATGGGTTTTCAGGGGAGCTCCCTTCCATCCAAATATCTGGGAACACCTGTAGTGAATTCACTAGAGAAGAGAGGCTTTTGGATGGAACTTCTCGACAACATGAAAAAAATATTGATGAGCTGGACCTTGAGGCCCCTCAATTTGGCTAGTAGAATGGTGTTGGTGAAATCGGTCCTTCAGGAAATTCCGACTTATCTTCAATCCACCTTGGTGGCCCTAAAAGCGATCTTGAAAAAGATTAGGAACATGCAAAGGGATTTCCTATGGAGTGGAAACAATGAAAAACAGAAATGGCCCTTGGTGAATTGGGAAGTGGTCTATACGCCCAAGCATCCTGGAGGTCTAGGCCTCAGAGACATTGAGAAGGTTAGTATAATGAGTGGGGCCAATATATGGTGGAGATGGGTAGCCCATGACAGAGAACCATGGGCAGAAGTATGGTATGTCAAATACGCTGAGGGGTGGGATAAAAAAGGCCTCATCCATTTCTGATAAGATATTATGAGATCACATATACGGTAAATGGGTTGGAAGGGAATCATTTTGGTGCAGGACCATAGCTTATGTAACACCCCCCAAAATGCAAAGAGTTAATTTATAATTTTATTTTTTTATTGTTTAATAAAATTGGGTAGATGATAAATCCGCTAATAAGTCTTAGAGGGACTGATGTATTAATACATTATGGTTTAACTTTGATAATAATAAAGGGAAATGACCATGTTAAATGAGGATATCATGCATGAAATAGTAAGGGACAAGTAAGGGTTAACCTCAGGGAAGCTGAAACAGGTGTCAAAAGTGCATTTATGGCACTAGACACCCCTTAAAAAACAAGTATTTTGTTAGCTGTGAAAATTACATGAGGAATTGGAAAACCCCTTGCTCTATTTACAACATAAACACACATACTCAAAATTTGATGAATAAAATAAGCCTAATTAAAATTGGAAGAAAAATATAAGCCTAATGCATAAGTAGAATTCAATGCTTTTACAAAATAGAATATTAAAGGTTGCAACACACATGCTTAAATTTTAAAGAAAAAATAAAGTAGATGAATTAGTGGCATTCACTGCATTTCTAAGGGAAAAATAAAGAACTTGTTATGGTAAAAAGATGTGTCTTTAGTAAAATTGAGATTAAGATGACTACTTTAATAAATTTATGGTAGTTCAAAGATAAAATATGCATACATTAAAAAATTACATTGCCATTTAAGGATCACTTCCGATAACCTAGGACTAAAAAAACTAGAGGCAAAAATAAATTATGGAAGAACCTCAGTATGCTTTGCAAACAAAAAGAAATTAAAAAGATGTGATTCTTAAATCTAACTCTTCCTTAAGGGACTTTAGCTTTGGTTGACATTCATCCAGAGGTAGGGTTAGTCTCACAAGTTCATTCTTAAGCTTACTTTTTTGCTTCTGCAAATTGTTTGGACAACCTTCCAGATTGGCCTCCGATTTAGTAGTCAACTTCTTCTGCATATTGCTTGGACTACCTTCCATATTCATTTCCGATTTCGTAGTGAGATTGGTAGCATTTCCATAGAGTTGTTCAGAGTTGCTTTTAAGCAATTTTTTTTCTTGGTTAGAGAAATATTCAGAGTTTCTTTCAGAGGTTCTTTTTTATGGTTATCCATAACTATGGAGAGGAAAGAGGAAGAAATTCTAAAGTAATTTTCTAACAACAATAGAGAAAGGAAATCCTAGAGAAAATATATCCTAGAACTAAAAATCTATAAAGAACTCTTCCAACATAGAAACTACCCAATAATGCAGAAAAAAACTATAAAGAAATCTTCCAACACAAAGAGTACCCCAGTAACCACTTAGCACAAAGTTTAAGAAGTACGGAAAATCTACATCAAATAAAATGTAAGATGGACATACTTTCATCTTAACGACCAGTATCTTTTATATAAGAGAGCATTGAAGCCTAGTGGGTTAGCTCAAGCAGTTGAGAGGTGTTTATACTATCATCATGGCCCATCCTAAAAATAAATGGGGAAGTACGAGGGTTTCCGAGCCTCTCCATATGTAAAAAAATATATTTCTCCATAATGTAGGTATGAAAATATCATTGTTGCATTCCATATTTTCTGGATAGGATGGTGGATATAAGACATAATTCTATTTTTTTACAATTATGATGGGTGATTTAATGAATTTTTATTTTCATAAACAATATTATAATAATAGTAAAATTATTCTTACCGATAGTTTCAAAATAGTTATGTTTTCTATAATACCAAAACAACTTGTTACTCGTTTCTTTAACCACCCTTTAAGGGAAGCTTATTTAAATATTAATGAAGATGCATTTAACCCTGTTGTACACTTGTTACACTTGGGTTAATCTTGTTGATCCACTCAAGAAAGTCCAAAATGTGAGATAATATCTAAATGCCTATACGCATAAATACTATTAATATCTAAATTCCTATAGGCACAAATATTATTTAATAATTTGTTTTTAATTGATTATGAACTAGTTAAAGTTTAATAATAAAAAAATTAAGTGATTACTTTTGGTTAAAACTAATTAATTTGGGGATAATTTCAGACTTGGAGATTTTTCAGGGAGATTGCAAGCGGAAGGCAAAATCGATGTTTATCGGAGGAAGGAATTCTAACGAAGGTATGGTATAAGGTAATGGGAGAGGCTGAGGAGACTCCCTGGTTTTGAAAAAATCTAGATTGCAGATTGGGAACATCTCGATTGATCTAGATATGACTAAGGATGGAAAATCAATGGTTCGGAAGCCGGGGGAGTGCATGCCTAAAGTGGGCATGATTCCAACCATGCAGGTTAGATCATCCAAGATCAGGGAAAAGATCCAATATACGCTGGACCATGCGCTGATTGGGAAATTTGTGGGAATGCAGCCATCGAAAAGGCCCTAGTTTGGTGGATCAAATCTTTCTAGAAACCTAAGGGGCATTAAACCTTTAGCTAGGATCCAAGGGTTTCTTCACCACTTCTTTCATCAACTTCGAAGATAGGAACAAAGTCCTGGATGGGGGTCCATATTTTTTCTATTCAAAAAGCCTCTTTCTAGGATCCCAGAAAGAGAATTTTTCTCTAGATAGAGAAGACATGAAAGTAGCACCCATGTGGATTAGATTGCAGTCCTTGCTTGAGGAATATTAGGATCCATAAATACTGGAGGATATTGGGAATTCCTTGGAAATTCATCAAAATATCGAAGAGAACTCAGATACAAAGATACATGGCATACACAAGGATCTTTGTTTACATGGATCTGACAAAAGAAATTCAAGAAGCAATCTGAATGACATGGGAAGATGAGGAATCGGTGAAAACCCTAGATTATGAGCAGTTCCCCTTTTGCTTCCGAATATGTCACAAATATGGTCATTTATTTATGGATTGTCCCATGAACCACCCAAAGAATGCTACAAAGAAGGTAGAAGAAAAGAAGGAGCAAGGCTTTACACAGGTTCCATTAAGGAAGAGAGGAGGACAGAAGCAGGAGAATCATGAGGTCCACAAGAAGACAATGGTGTCAAACAAATTCGAGATACTAGAAGACCTCCTGGAGGAAACTATGGAAAATAACACAGAGGGTAAAAAATGAGACCAAATCCCCCTAGGAAACAGATGGAGCAGTTACCCAAATGGAGGAAGAGACTATCAAAGGAAAACGACAATAGGAGGAGCGAGAAACAGGAGAGGAAGCAGAGGATATGGACATTGAATATCTAGATTTGTAAGGGATAGAAAAAACATGTGCATATGTAGGAAAGGGTTATGCCCATAAGAACAAGTAATCCTACTAGAAGAATCCATCCTTAGAGCCCGGCCCTCAAATCAACTCAGGATAAGCACAGGTTTCCACAAGCAAACGAAAAGAAAGTTTGAAGAACCCGCCAAGAAGTTTGGGAGGAAATCAAACAAACAGAGAGTTGCGGAAGTAGGTAGGTGATTGGTTCACTCGAGACAGTACCCAACCATCAAGGCAACGCTAGGCCTATAAGTTTCCTAATGAAGATTTTATCTCGCATTATTAAGGGCTTGAATAACCCATGTAAAGTAAAAATACAAAGTAAAAAGATCAAGCAAAAATATCTGACCATGGTTTTCCTTCAAGAAACCAAATGCCTGATAGCTCAGATTGAGGAACTGTGTAAGAAAATATGGAAGAGAAGTGAGGGGATAGGCATTGATACAAGAGGTTATGTGTGAGTTCTAGGGATCTTATGAAACCCTACTAGTGTCAGCTTAGGGGGATTCCATGGCAGCATATATCTCTTATATGCTAATTTTAAGGTGGTAGGATTTTCAGTTGAAGGAATCATTACAAATCTATATGGACCTCACAAGCGTGGTGAAAGAAGGGACTTTATCAAGTCTCTTTGGAAGGTTCAGGATCAAGCACTCGATGTTCATTAGATAGTTGGGGGCGATTTCAATCTTATCACCTCTTTGGAGGAGAAAAAGGGTGGTCAACGTAGGATGGAGGAAGAGTGTGAAAACTTTCGAGACACCATTGAGGAACTATCACTAGTAGATATCATCCTAGGAGACAGATGGTTTACTTGGAACAACAAACAGACGGGGGATAAGAACATTGCTTTCCGACTTGTTCTATTCTTGGTCTTAGAATATATTACTGATCTAGGAAGTGAAATACACTCATCCATTCTCCTAGGAGTTGGATCTGACCACTATCCCATAGAATTGATGTGGAGTGGGTTGGGATCTTAGTTCAAAAAACCCTTCATACTTGAATAGTTCTAGCTATAATGTCCAAATTTTGATGAAAAGATTAGAACTTGGTGGGAAGAACTAAGAAAATATGAGGGCCAGAGCATGTACAAGTTCCAACAGAAACTGAAATGGTTGAAAAATATAATAAAAAAAGGAACATGGAAGAATTCAGGAATATTTTCACTGATAAAAATCTCACTGAATCTCACATCCAAGAGATCGAATCCATTGGGATGAATGAAAATACACCAGAAATATGAAAATGGAAGAATTTAGACTCTGTTCAAAACTAGAGGAGAGAGAAAAGAAAGAGGAAATTATATGGTGACAAAAATCTAGGAACCGGTGGTTGAAAGAGGGAGAGAGAAATACAAAATGTTTCTAGCTCTCGGTCATCCAAAACATGATGCAAAATAAAATCTTTTGCATAAAAAATGATAGACAAGAATGGGTGGAAACCAGGGAAGGAATAGATGCCTCCTTGAACCAACATTTTTATGATATAATGTCTGAACCAAGTGTAGTAGGGCTTTCTCCCTAGCCATGAGCAGGAATACCTACCTTCCGTCTATAGGACGGAAGGGTAGGGTTCCTGTGGATGAAAAAACCCTGTAAGGAAATGTTAGCTCCGAGCCATGGAAACCTTGTAAGAAACTGTTAGAAAAATGAGAAATGGCTACAAGCAATTAGAGGAGAACTTGCAGCAAACCATGAGAAAATAAACCTGAAAGAAAAAAAAATCTATAAAACTAAACTACAATCAAGAATTACATGTTTATTATACCTTCAGCCTATGTGGAAATGGGCCACCATGCCCTAGCTTTGGAAGAACCTCTGTATGAAATGGTGTTTTAGCTTATGGAGCTATGGAGGAGAGGGGTGAATGGCTTGAGAGGAAAGGGTCTCAAGGCACTTACACGAGAAGCATAACTTTAGGGAGAGAAGAAGTGCTTTGAGAGTGACCCCCACCCCTCTATTTATAGTTTTTTTCTAGAGATTTTTAGGGTTTTAAGCCCTTGGTCAAGGATTTAGCCCTTTTCTCCCAATTCTTAGCTCCTTTGGGGATTTTAAGATCCTTTGAAGGGTTTTATCCCCTTTTTAGAGGTTTTAGCCCCTATGAGAGCTATTTTGGCTCTTTTTAGGGGTTTTTAAGCCCTTTTCATGTTTTTTAGCCTTTGACAAGGTGTGGGGGTCAAATGAGGGTAGTGAAATAGATGTCTTTGGGTGTTGTAGGTCATGTAGAGATAATTGAGGGATTTTTTTGGTTAACAAATTGCCCCCTAATGGATGAGAACAGGAGCTCATCGTATGGCCGACAGACATCATAGGATTTTCTGGGGAGAGGTGGCGCTTCCTAGGTTGGGGCATGGTGACTTTTGGTTTTTGTATTAATATGGTTCCCATCAATGGGTGAGATACAAATAATGTGTGACATGTATATGGATGAGGCGGGAATCCCCATGCTCATAATGATGTCAAAATAATAATGTGATCTAATCTCTACAATGCAAGAGCTGATCATGTACAACTGTTGTTACAATAGTGGTTTCCTCGATAAGAGGCTAAATACAATACTGATATGAATAACTGCTATATCAGACCCATGGCATTCTCATGGAATGCTATATTTGCATGATTAATGGCATGCTGGATCTGGAATGGTACATAGCTGTAGGGACTTACTGATAGAGAGTCAGAGTCTTTGTGGTACAAATATGTTGCATCAATCATAAATCTATATAGAAGCACTGTTGGGGATTCTGAACACTATCTCCAATGCAACCTAGAAATCATAAGGGACATGAACATGTTTGGGTTCCTCGATAGACTCATCAATGTGCTAGAGCCAGGTGACCTCTAGGGTCTTCGACTGAATACTAGATGGACAAATACCCTGTATGAATGTCAATGGTGTGATGATGTAGCTGGAGTTGAGCACATGAGAAACAACCATCCTAAGAGGCACTCAGAACTCCTCTCAAGTGTCCAAGGAACTCATCAATGAGGTTAATGAAACCATGATACAGGGACCTCTAGGTATATCCTCTAGAATATGTGTGTTGTTGTTGACAGAGGGAGACCTACAACTAGCCAAGCCAATGGTGTTTCCTTGACTAGAAGTGCGAGGGATATAACCGAAAGATGTGAGGCAATCTGAGGACTGACCCACTGAATGGGGGGGGGGAGGAGTTGAACAGGGGAAAGGAATCACGGGGTACTCAAACTTCCTGATTCAGAGTATGATGGCGGGGTGAACTAGGAAGCAAATGAAATTGACTCATGGGAAAGGGATCATAGCTGTAATACTGGGAATGTAACTATAGATGGGAAATACTTGGGGGAGGTAGACACATCGTAGAATACTCTGAACAAAGGCGAACCAAAGTGGGAATGCTGCTGAACTATTATATGTGGGGTGGTTTCTAAAGACATTGTTGTGGTACGATCTCATGGATTTTTAGTGAGCCCAAGAAAGTGAATGCTCGATGGTGCTTTCAATTTTAGAGAGTCTGAAAGCATGAAGAAGACTCCAGTGGGGTCTCTTTTTCATTGATAGTCTCTTGTGCCTGAAAAAGGTTAAAAGTGTACATAGGAGAGCTCGCCCATCCTTTAGGGGATGGGAGACTTCTTTACCGTTGGTAGTCCAATCAGGTCAGAAAAGGTTAAACCTGTACTGATCGGATGGTCATTCAGATACTTTTACGAGCATGAATGAAACCAAGTTTTCTCGGCGATATTTTCTTAATGAGAAGGCTGGAAAAGAGCTTAACGAAAACCCATGGTGAGCTTTTTTGTGAAGTTTGGCCCCTTTTCCCAAGAAAGCATAAAAGGTTGTAGAGGGGAATGGTCTTGGGTTGAATGTGCCAAGGTGGTCCTTTTCAAATGGTAATGTGCATGGTTCACAAAAGGAAATAAATGAATCAAAGTAGACGCCCTTTCCGATACTTTAATGACTGGGAGAAGAAGCAAATGCACTCAACAATATTTTCATTCTTTTAGGAGTCGGAAAAGAACTTAACAAAAACTCTGGTATGGTCAACCAATCGAGGGGGAACTAATGGTGCCTCCATGTCAGGACAATTGAAAGTGGTCGAAAGGTCATCCGTGCAGTATGGATGGAGCAGGTGGCTCTTGAACATACCAATATTTGCACGAAATAGATCCTGACAGAGGCACACAAACCGAGGTGGCTCTCAAACAGAGGTCAGGAGAGCCTTGTGTGACTTGTGGTGGATCGATTGGACTACATATGATGTCTGTGCAATTCTAGAGAGAGTTATATGTTGAATGTATGTGAAAGAAATGATCCATCTTTCGAGAAATTGTCCAGGAACCCACGTAAGTTGTGGTGGACGAATTTGACAGTTATATCCTGAAAATAGGAAAATGATGTGACTTCTGGGGAGATGGTCTAGAATCCTGCATAAGTTATGGTAGGATGATGTGATGCAAGTACAGGTATAGAGACACTTATATCACAATGTGCTACGTAAACCTAGGTAACACTCGGGAAGTGGCCCCAAAAATTACTTGTTAAACATGACACTATGGTCTCACTAAAAGATAGAGGATGGAATTCTTAAACCAGTGGGTGTGAGAGGTGTCTTGAACAGATTTTGGGTGACTGTAACTATCAGCTAATGGTGTTGCCCCTAGTGCAGTAGTGCATAGGAAAAATATAGATTAAATGGGAGCATATGGGTGTGCTAGCAGGTTGGTATATAGAACATATATGCGACATACCATGTGCATGTGCAGCTGTGGTACCGCACCCTACAGTGGGATATTCTCATGTGTACAACTATTACTGGAGGGGGTCACCGAATTGCAGTAAAAATGATGCAAAACAAAAAAGAAAAAACTGCGCTACAAGTGACTCATGGTGGTTATATCAGTCATAGAATCTCTTGAGGTAGAGCCTATTGTGAGGATTTTTCAAGAAGTGACTGTCTGAGTCGGTGAAGAAGTATGCCCCCTTGCCGAGATGAAGGTCATTGGCAAGGAGGGGTGACAAAATCTGGTCTTTTATGGGAAGAAACGATTCCACACTATGGTTTAAAGGGAATGGGGTAAAACCGAAAGCGGTCTTATAGATCTCTCCATCATCGTGTAAGTGGTGCCAGGATATATCAGGTGCATATTCCACAACCAACGAGACGGGAGGGAAACTGGTGCTAGATATCATGTAAATGGTATTCATTGTGGTTTTGGTGTTCTTGCCCCTAGTCTCTATAGGAGGAAGAGGGGCAGGCCTGGAGATGGGAGGAATCTTTGATGGACCCAGAGGTAGATGCAACATCATTTCAATTGGATGGAAAAGAGTCAACACATCTTGGGGCCTCAGAGGTAGGGTAGGTGGTTCAAGGTACCACACAAGAAATCCCTGCGTGAAATCCTATAAATTGTGGGTTGCCAAGACAAACTTACTCACTATCCCGGATGGTAGGAAAAGGAAAAGGAAAAGTCAAAGGATCATGTTGAGTGGGAATGAACCCCATTGTTTCCTTGGTAACTAAGGTTGAGGTTGCAACTGAGGTTTCGGCTATGGATGGGGTTGCGGTTGTGGCTGCACATAATGCTACGGCTACAGATGATGTTGGGGTTGATGATGTTGTTGCGGATGCTATTGGGGCTACGACTGCGGTTGATATTTAGGTGCAGCAGTGCTGGATGAGAGCATGAAAAAATTCGTCGTCTCATTTGTTGTCGGCAGTGGTGAAACTAAGGGGAAGGAGGCTGTCATGGTGGTGTCAACAAACAACCCAGGGCCCACATTCAATAATGGGGAGGCAAGTATGTTGTCGACGATGGTGTTTACCGAAGGGATAATGTTGGCTAGTGGTGTTAGCCCTTGCAGATCGATGGTATTGATCGTAGGGATAAAATTGGCTGGTGCGATTAGCCCTTGCGGATCGTGATAAGTTAATTTGTCAACCGTCATGGTTTTCCTATCGTGAGGGAACATCATGAGATGGAAAATAGTTGACGCTACGACTCTCATGGCGTACATACAACTTCTTCCGAGGAGAAGTTTATAGTCCAACTAACCATTTACAACCTCTATGTCAATCAATACTATTTTCCCATTTAATGTGATGGGAACATGCGGGAGGATACCTTGGGCTTTAGTGGGGTGGCCATCATAATCCCGTAGAGTAGTAATGGATGGTTGTAGAATTGGGGACCCAAGCTTCTTCCAGAATAAGGTTGACATGACACATGTGGATGCCCCCTCATCGACGATGTATCAATGCATGACCAAATTCCAAATGGATACTGAGATTTGGAAGGCAATGGTTGATGGCATCTGTGGTTCTCTATTTTATATGTCGAATGTGATCAAATTGGAGTCAAAGGGGTCTACAACATAGAGGGAGGCTAGTAAGGATTTTTGCTGTGTTGGGAAATTTTTAAGTACCTCAAGAGCGGACATAGCTGTAGGTGTTTGGGCCAAGTCATCCACTATGCTTTAGCTTACAACAGCTCTAGCCGTGACATTGTTGGCAACCCACCGTATGGGGGGACGTGGGGGAAAAGGGTGTAAAGGAGTAGGTGTATTGGTTTTTTTAGACGTGGATTCCGCTGATGGGTCAGCGGGTTTGGTGTTGGTTCCGTACTAATTTCGTCTGGTTTGTAAATTGACCTCTTTGATTGTCAAGGCCAACAGGTGGCGAACACCTATTTCTACTGTCGAAGGTGCAGCCAGAGCGGTGGGATTAGGTTGGGGAGCAGGTGCAGTTGCTACCAGTCCTTGGACTGGTAATGGGTTTTGTAGCACCATGGGTGGAGGTCCTGGTGGTGCTGGGTTGGATTGAGTTGGGGCTGTCTGATTGGTAGCATGCTGAACTTCATTATGAATGGTCTGCTTAGCATGACCCATGAAGGGGCATTCATGTGTATAGTGCCCGTATACCTCACATAGTTTGCATGGTTGATTTGTGTGTAACACAACATTGCGTCAAGTTTGGTTTTGTTGCTAAGGGTTTTGAGCTGGTCGGTTCACCCCTGTGTTGTGGGGAGGATTTGGTTGTTGACCACCTCCTTGTGGTTGGTTGTTGGCTTGATTCTTTGCTTGGTTGTTTCTGTCTTACCCTTGTTGGTTATTAGGGGTTGGTTGGGTGGGATGGTTTTGCTGTGCAAACACTTGTCCCAAAGGAGCAGGTGGAACTAGGGCGGGGGTTTGAGTGGCTTGCACAGGTGGTGCATAGTAGACTTGGGGGGCTTGGGGTACCGCAAATGTGGGCATCTACCCCACATATTTTTGTGCGGGCCAAGTAGGTGCATGGGTTTGCTGTTGTGGTGTAGGTTGTGCATAAGAGGTCGTAGCTCTGGACTGGGACATCATTATTGCATAGTCAGGAGCTTGGTTTGGGTAGGAAACACTAGGGGTGTTGCTTGGTTGCGCTGGCATCATAGGTGGTGACAGATGGTGCTGTGGTTGGTGGGAGACAGAACCTATGATGCCATCTATGGCATGGGATGCCCCCGACGCATCTAGGTAGGAGGTGCCTACGCAGGGAGCATATGGAATGATAGTATAGAGGTATCTAGACTGTGTGTAAATGAGATCAAACTGTTGGGCCTTCGAAATGGCCTCTTCCTCTGTTTGGGGATGTTGGGAGGCAACGTCCTTGGCTATAGGTGGCAGCAATGTTTTCAAGAACCAGTCCAGGAATATCCTGTCATCGAGATTGATCTTGCACAAGCTGTGACATCACCTCCACTCACGCATGTGGTCGGTGTTGTGGGTCGTAGTGCTTTGGTGGCAAGATAGCAAGATTTCCAGTACTCCTTCATCATATCTGATAGGGAGCTGGAAAAACTGGAGGAACATAAATGCCAAGGAGTTGAAGTCTGGGTACTTGGATTGTGGTAGCTCAATGTACCACTTGGCTGCAGCGCCTGTGAGGGTGCATTGGAATAGTCTAAGTTTGATCGAATCATCTACGATGTTGTTTGATGAGCGCCATAGGTGAAACGTCATGATATGGTTTTGGGGACACTCCCTTGCCTCCCCTTCAAACTTAGGGATGTCTAAGGGGAGCTTGGTTGGCATGGGAGGCCAAAAGGTTTGATGACATATGGGGTCATTGGTTAACCTGGCCAAGTCAGGCAGGTTGAGGCATGCCATGAAAGGGAGGTTTGACCTAAGGTTGATGTGTGATGGACCAGTAATGGTGGTGGGGTTTACAGGAACATGATGTACCTGCACGAATGGGGGTACTTGTGGCACACTTGTGGATGGGCCACTGCCCCCAGGTATGGTAAGTGGGACAGTGTGAGCGAAAGGACACTACCCCCAGGTATGACAAACAGGACAATTTGACTGGTGGGTGCAGGTGGAGGTAGCTGAGCTAGGACAGTCTGCATGGCAGTACTAGGACCACATGCAAGGGTGTTCGTGGTGGTGTGAGGTATGGACATGGGTTTACTACCAATCACCAAGATGAAAAGTGGATACAGGTTTGCACCAGCGATGGGGCTAGATGGTGCAATGTGTAAATATGGCTCAGATTGATATGATTTTGAGTCTGATTCAAAGGTTGTGTGGGCTTCTGACAGTGTAGGGGGTCATCGAGAGTGGTCTCAATGATGTTGGTTCAAGGACCTGAACTGTGGTGGATCGCCTCTTAGGCATGAAGAAGAGCGTGGAGGATCAATTTTGTTTGGTTGGTAGATCAAGTGGTGTAATCTAGTAATGTTACAATACCATGAACAACAAACAAATGCACAAGAATAAATAAACAAACAAACAAATAAATAATTCGAAGGAGCAAGTGGAAAATTAACATATGCTATTACCTGGCAAAGTCTTTGGTTGTTGAATGAGCTAAAATAATGAGCCGACCATTAATCTTGTGGAGCTATAAATCTTGAATCTATGTCTTGTCTCCAATCCTCATCGTAAACGAGTTGTCTAATTAGGGGACAATTTTATGACTATCTTTCACCTGTTTCTGGCTATAAATCCTCACAAATTTTTCAAAATGTGAAAAAACATTTCTAAATTTGACAGAGTGTGGGTGTTTGGGGTTTTACTGTCACCTGATTTCATTTTTGCACTTAAAATATCCCAACAAACAACAAAAATGACAAGATGTTCTAAATTAAATTCACCAAATTTCGGCTGAAAATCAACCGGAAAGTCAAAATCGTCCCCTAGTTAGACATCTCCCATCATAAACTTGCGTGGAGGAAGGATATTTTAATCGACCAAATAAATGCCTAAGATTGGAACAATACCCATAGAAAATCCTTGAAACTCAAGAATTGAGTTGTGAATGACAAATAAAGAACAAAATAAACTTACAAAGCAAGCCAATGCAAAGACCGAGGCCTTTATGGTATATGGTACCAAAGCATGCAAGTGGAAAACTAGAAACCATTCATCGGTCTGAGGACTGATACTCCCATTAAAACCACAGAGTAAGCTATCTACCTGACAATTTGCACTCGGGCTCACTTCACATCGTCGAGTGATAGCTTACTCCGTTACCCTTCTGTCAAACCCAAAAAGATGGAGGAAGAATCCTAAACATAGCAGAGACAATTGAGCTATTATTATTATTGATATCATCAACTCTTATTCTAACTCTTCTTTGCAAATTTCTACAACCATGTTGACATCACATGGAGAGATGGTTGAGCTAAAATCTTTAAAACAGATTTTGTAATTATCAAAGTAACCAGTAAAGGCGGATAAATAAAACTGAATCAGGTATGAGGGATGACCAAGGGGTGGTGAGTGACCGAAAAGCTTCTTATGACTCTGCATCATTGTTCCTCATCTGTATACGACCTGTTCCTATATCTCTATTTATCAATATTTGGAGACTTACAGAGACAGACATAGTTTAGTTATTGTTGTTTTTTAACTCAGGTCCAACGAAATTAAGTAGAGGTAGTTCTCAGCCTGTAAAGGCGAGCATTATCGACCCTTAAGAAAGTAGGCAGTTCTATTGATTATTATCAACCATTCAAAAAATAAATGTTATGATTGTTGTGGGGTTAATTTGCAAAGGTAACTGTGGAATTATGAAAAGGATTTTACCGAATACTTACTCATCATAATTTTAATAGTGTATATAAACCATTTCAAATTCTTGATACCCGAGCATCTTTTGAGAGTGGATAATTCTAGGTCTCAATAATAACGATTAATTATTTATGAATATATGTTTAATATCATCTGTCTTATTGATAAGAGAGTAGTGAGCAGCTCGGTCTTCAAGAGTTGATACATAGTGATGTTGGTTGTAGAGCACAAATAGAGTTACAATCAGCTACAATGTACTTGCAAAACAATTTTAAGATAAGATTATAGAAGGGTAATGGAGTAAGCTATCACTCGACGGCGTGGGAAGAGACCCAATGAAAATATTCAAGTAGATATATTACTCCTTAAAACCACCGTCCATCTACCTAAACCTAATAGTGCACATTCATATTCAATGCAATATATGCAATTGTTCATTGTTTTAGCACCAAGTTAACATATGTGGATTTAAGTGCTCACAAAATGTACAGTTTGAACACGTAGATGTAATGTTAAATAATTGGACCAAAAACATGCACAGGGATTCGCCATGGTATTATCTTCCATTTCATATGATGTGGATAATATGGAAAGCTCGCAACCGCTGCATTTTTGATGGAGAAAAAAGGTTTGTTTATTCCATTATCCAGCAGGTAATATCTACTATGCGTAGCATACCACCATGTGCTGTCAAACAGAGGAGGCGTGATAGAGTTATTGGAATGGCACCTGTCATTTCCTATCCATGCGGCTTTATGGATGGTGCCTCTAAATTCTTGAGAACTGGTGCTGGTTTTTGTATTTTTATCAATGAATCACATCAATTGGAGTTCACACTGGGGGTCGGACATGGCACCAACATGAAGGCTGAATTGCTCAGTCTTTGGGCACTTCTCCACACTTCCCATATGATGGGGATCCCGCTTACCCAAGTATACGGTGATTCACAAGTAATCATCAATTGGGTACGTGGATCAGCTGATCTCTCCCTACCTGATCTTATTCATTGGTGTCGGGAGACAAAAAACCTTTCGGCCACCTTTCATGACCTGTCATTCGCCCACATCTATCGAGAGCACAATCGGCTGGCTGACCGGCTCTCTAAAATTGCGCTCTCTCATCCTCAAGGCTTTGGCAGTTTTATGGAATTTATTGAGAACCTTTTGGTCTCGCATGATACTTTTCAGCTTTACTGAGGCTGTTCATATGATGCTACTTTTCCATCATATCAGTTCATTGATTAAGTATGAGAGATCTCTTTTGGATTGTGGTTTCAGCACCTGTTGACGCTCGATAGATGTGGCTGTTCTGGCAGATTACATTATGATGAATCAGCTTTCTGATGGGATCATTTTGTTGTTGGCTCGCCTTTCCCCCTGGCGAAAACTCCATGATGTATTACTGTATTACTATATTACTGTTTGCTGACTGCTGTGTTATTATGTCTTTGATTCAGTTATGAATAACAAGGCAGGCTTTTTTCTTCTGAAAAAAAAAGTCCATGAACACGTAGATAAAGTCCATGAGGGTGATGAGAATTAATATAATGTTTAAACACAAATTTTTTTTATGCGGTCAATTCATTTAACATCTAAATGGTGTCAATTCATGGAGTCAACAATGTATTAATACGCCCCATGTATATCGATCTAATAATGTGTATATTGATAAAGTTAATATGATTATAATGGAGGATATGAGATCAACCTTATGATTATATGTGGGATGTTTGATAATATTCATATGGATCAAGATTATGATTATATGTTTATATTAATAAAGTGAATACGAATATTATATTTTTAAGAAGAAAGTGAATATCATTATAATGGACTGTATGAAATTGATTATATATATATATATGGATTAAGATTATAGTCGTATACATGTATTAGTGAATATAATTATAATTGAGGATATAAAATCTCTCTTATATAATTATATATGGTATTTTTATAATATTAACATCGAGATTAAGATTATATTTCATAATAGGATTTTGGAATTGATATTTGGGATTTTGGAATTGATATTGGTTAAGTCATGAATAATATATTAAATCTCTTTTATTAATTCTATAGGAGGTAATAATAAGTTAATTTAATAATTGTATTGTTGTGCATCTTGATCATGGTGAATTTTAAAATATGTAATTAATGGCATAAATGCAAAGTTATTTAGAGAAATCATGATAATTATAGTGCAAAATCATTGTTAATATAAAAGAAAGATGAAAATTGATTATACACGCAAAACATATTTGAAAAATAAGATTGCAATGTAGATAACAATAATAAGAGAATTCATTATGTTGTAATAAGGGATTTTCCACATAATCATTTCAAACTTAGAGTTTCATATGGAATTGTATTTTATAGTTTTTAATAAATGTTGTTTTTATGTGTTGTGGGGGTGTTAAGAATCTNGGGATTTTCCACATAATCATTTCAAACTTAGAGTTTCATATGGAATTGTATTTTATAGTTTTTAATAAATGTTGTTTTTATGTGTTGTGGGGGTGTTAAGAAGCTTCCAAAATATAGCAACAAGCTTATCTTAAATTGGATACATGAGAGGAAACAAATACAATAGAAATTACAAAACCCTAACCTTAGAACTGATTCTTAACCTGTAATTAACTGATAAGATGAGCAACAAGTTTTACTTATTTGATCTCGTGACTCTAAAATAGTGTACTCATGTGTGGTGCACTTCAGCCCATATAATGGTATATTCAAAGCTATACAAGGCATTCATAATAATTTTTAATTAATTAAAACTATTTCATTTTATTTTTTATTTGATAGCTCTCTTGAATGGATACCTGTCTCCTTAAGAATGTCTTTTTTTTTACTTAGGAAAATCACACTCACAAAATAGACTCTATCAATGTACAACTTGCTTAAAAATATATATGTAGATTACAATATAAACTCCATCAATGCACAACCGACTTAAAAATAAGTATATGACCAAATTGTATGATGGCTTCCTTCCCTCCAAAATATACATTTCAAAATATCGCTTAAGATAGGGAATAAATATTAGAATTACCTGATAAATCTGAAGTACTCTTTTGGGGCTTCGAACACCAATTTCCTTTGAAATTTTGAATAGGATCAATGTATTTCCTCTTTGACAATTGAAATGTCTCTGCTCTACCCCTCTACCTAGTTGCAATATTTACCCTATGAACAAGAAATAAATTTGATATGAGTTTACTGTTGCAAAACTTTTTTAACCATTGCTATTGAGAACAAAACAAATGAGGAATTATACATATATATATATACACACCTTAATGTTTTATTTGTCCCAATGAATATTTGTTGGAGATGCAGATAATGAAATAGTTCTCTAGTCGAGAATAGTAAAGTCCCTTTCAGGAAAGGAAGGAAGAAATAGAGAAAACAACAATGGATGTGGATGAGACACATAATAATAAAGTATAGAACACTAAGAATGATTGGAACAAAAGTGGAGAATGTAAAGACATAAAATCAAATAAAAATGATAATCGTACTCAAAGGTGGATTGATTGAATCCAAGTGAATTGATGGTACTACAACTAGTGATATAAATTCTACTAAATGCAAAAACACTACCTCGAATGTTTTATTCATTACAACTAACAACGAATGGTTGAATTTTCATTTTTAAAATAAACTACGACTTCGTATTGTAAATATTCATAAATGACATGATGCATAGGTGGAAAATATTCAAGGGTGTCATATCTGACAAAGATAATTTATTAAAGTTTTATAAAAGACATATCGCAAATTTTCATGNTACGACTTCGTATTGTAAATATTCATAAATGACATGATGCATAGGTGGAAAATATTCAAGGGTGTCATATCTGACAAAGATAATTTATTAAAGTTTTATAAAAGACATATTGCAAATTTTCATGGATGTTAAATAATTTCTATGAAAGTTCTCTAAAATGCACATGGAGGATTTCAAATTTTATTATTTTTAGCATAAAATATTACAATAATGTACTTCATGCCATAACTATTAAAAAAATGGCCAGTGACGGTAACATTGATATGGGATTTTTATTTTTTAGTTATTTTCAATCACCAATAAATGAATCTTACAGATGGAACGTTTATGTTTTTTCTAATTGTTATTGATTTTTAGAGTTTTTTTTTCAACAATTACCTTTATTAACAAGTAAAAATGACCACATCAAGTTAACCATCCAATAATAAATTTGGAATTCAAATTTCAAACTAATAAAAAATGATCTTTTAGTTTTTAAAATATTGAATTTAATTTATATATTTTACACAAACCAGAAATAGATTCATATATTTTAGATTAATTAAAAGTCAACCTATTTTGAATGAAAATTGATTGCTATATATCTACCTCTAGAAGGTATAAAAATAAGTTCAATTCTTGAGTTTGATGTTGTCGAGTAGAAATTTAAACTCGCAAAAAATTTGCCCAAGTTGATTTATGCGTCTCCGTAATTTGTAAAGGTTGATTTACACATCTATGTGGAAAATGCTTGGAGGAGCAACATAATTTTATATAAATATAAACAACTATGGAGGTAGGATTTTCTTGAATGTTTCCTTACCAACTGGACTGCAAGTGGTACAAAATAAATAGAAAACTTTAAAGGCCCCACGAGGAATTCAATGGGTGACAGAAGATGGATGGGAAAATCACTTGCATCATAAAAATGTGAGCCTCAACAACCTAATGGAGGCATGTATCACATTAAATTATTCAAATAATACTAGGAATTTAAAAGGATATCTATCAAATTTATGGATGGATGCACAAGTTACTAGGAATTTAAGAGCACATCTCATCAACAGGAAGATCACATTTAAGAATTTTATTATTTTCTTATGATTTTTTTATTACCCATTTTCATAGTCCTCGGCCAATGAAAGCTTAGATAAATCCCTTTCATGAAGAAAATTATTCTTTAAAAAGAAATTATAAGTTCAATCATTTTTTTTAGATTTTTTTTATCACATAAATTATTTGAGAAAGGTGAAAACAATAGTCTCTTCCTACAACAAGGACTAATAATTTTGGAAACTTGTTGATAGATTATCCACAAGTTTCAAAGATTAAAATCTATCAGTTCTCAAAATATGTTGATAGAGTATCAATGAGTTTTGAAATATTGGTTCGATAAATTCACAAAACATATTGGAAAGTGAGATGTGTATCTTTAATGGGAAAATGATATACACTGTGTAGCAGAGTAATAAATGTCTTATGGGTTGAGATATATACCTTAGACATGTGTGGGGTTATATGTAGTTTACATCCAACGGTATATACCCTAGCTCATTTAACATTTATTACTATGTTGTAGGTGCATATTACTTGACTTTGTTAATGCGACCATGGACAATAATCGAAATTTCACCGATAGAATATCGATGAGATCCATAGGTACATGGACCATGTTTTAGAATCATCCAATAGTTCTATAGTTGAAATTGTAAATACATGGCAAGAAAAATTGTTAAACTTCACTCATGGATTCATCAACATATTCTTAAAACATGCAAACAAAGTTTTCAAGATATGTCGATAGGTTGTTGGTGATAATTTAAAAATATGATAAAACATTTGAAATGTTACTTAGATAGTTATGAAAAAAAAGAGGGTTCAAATGTTGAGACCCAACTCGAAAGAACCATCAATGTAATTTAAAAAATATAACAAGAAACCTCTTAAAAGACATTGATGGGCCATCGATGGTGCTCAAAAGACATGAGAATAATTTTGAAAACACAATGATAGATTTTCAGCTCAATTAAATAAAGAACAAATTTAAAAGGATTCGAACAAGACTGTAGTTGAAATCCTAGAGATATAACAAAAGTTATTTAAAAGAAGTTGATGGTATGGAAATTAGTAAGATATTTTTTTTTTCCAAAGAAAAAATTCGTAAATATATTATTCACTTTCAGTAGATGGTCCAAAAGGTCCATTGTACAAAATAAGCCAACTAAAAGTTGTCATTACATCGATATTTGCCTCAAGAGGAGTACACAATATCCTTAACAGATCAGATAAAAAACCAACTGTTTAAAGTTGTTATTACATCAGAAAATACCTCAAAAAAATGCATTACAGTTCATCAATCATCAAGTCTGATCTTAGCAGACTTTTTTTCATCATTCCTGATAAATCAGGTCAGATATGAGAAAAAAATATAGATGGTGATCATAAGCATTGTAACCCAGAGCATCACTAGCTGGCTAATAGACTCTGTAGGCATAAAGTTTAGTAATGTACTGGAAAAAAACACAGCAGCAATAAAATTTGGCATCCAAGCCATCCAATGAGTATTTTCATATCCAATTCATCAAATAAAATGAGTCCTATACAGCCCACAGGTCATGCTCTCGGAAATATGCTTAAAATCACCAATGAAACATAAATCAGCCGTAGCATCATATATCCAGAGTAACCATCATAGTCCATCATGAGATCCATCATAGTCCAGCAAGTTATCCATCCAAAAATCCATAATCATAGTCCAACATGAAATCCATCAAAAAATCCAGATATGCCCAAGCAGAAAGCCTCCAATTCAGCATGTAGATCATAAAGTATAAAGCCTACACCTGCAGAAAATAAATGCTCACATAACCTGTTTAAAAAACCTGAAAAGTTTCCACCAATGAAGTACCTCTCTGTTCACCTATAATCCAAGATCCCTCGATAATGCTGCCACCCGCTTTAGCCAAACTATCTGCTTTGAAATTTCTTTCCCTATATATGTGTTTGAAGGACACATAATCCAGACTGTCAGCTAAACAATGAACATCTTGAAGAATCATGGCTAATTCAGTATTTAGAAGCCGATATTTACCTGTTGCCCAGTTTATGACTAACTGAGAATCCCCAAAAACTTGAATTTTATCCAAGTTATGCTGCCTAGTCAGCTTAAGCAGAAGCTTAAGTGCACATAATTCTGCATAATTATTAGTACCCAAGCCTAATCCTGCTTTGAAAGTAACAGAATGGATATCAGATATGAACACTATACCACCAGCCCCACAAATCAATGGGTCCCCGGCTGCAGACCCATCAAAGTATCCCCATGCATACGATTGATCAATGGATTCCACAAAAATAGATCTGATAGACACCGCAGATGAAATCTGTGGAAAGTTCTTTATCATACCTAAACTAGAACTTGATACTTGTGCAGGAGTAGTAACAAGATCCTCAAAACAAAACCTATTTCTTGCATTCCAGATAAACCAAAGTACAATAATAGGTAAAGATTTGAAAGAAACCACATCTGGACTACAGCACCAGTTTTTAAAACAATCAGACAAGGAGTCTCCATACCATAAATTATTAAGTTTCAAATGAACCTCAATAATTGACCAAACTGATTGAGTAAAAGGGCATTCCACAGCAATATGAAAATTGGATTCACCGCTCAGCTTGCATAAAAAGCACCTACCAGGGCCTTCTCTACCCCTAGAACATAAAACATCCCAGGTCAATGCTTTACCAGAGAGTAGAAACCAACTAAGAATTTTAGTTTTAAGTGGGCATTTCATCTTCCAAAGGACCTTCCACCACCAAATCAAATCCACTTCTCTGTTCAAGAGCTCAGCATAACCATCTTTAGGAGAGTATTTGCTAGATTTAGAGATATTCCATATAAGGAAGTCATCTACGGGAGAGAGTCTAACATGACTAGACTTAAGAATGGCTATATAACCATTCCAAGCAACAATCTCAAGTGGATCAGTAAATCCAATAGAGTCTGCAGATAGCCAAGTTTGAGACATCAAACCAGACATGCATGGAATAGGAATATCAGAAATGAAGTGTATACCAGCCAAATGTAATCTGTCTATCATAGGAGCTGGAAGAGAATGTCTCCATTTACATTCAGACCACGGATCTAAACCTATACGTACATCCCTGCCAGCTCCAATCTTCCAAACAAGAGAATTACCTATGAGATCAAATGCCCAGAGAACAGCTTTCCAACAAATAGAGATATTCTTTTTCTTTTTAGAAATAGATCTAATCCACTCCAGAATATTCATTGGGTAAATGTATTTTTGATATGCAATCTTAACCCATAAACCCGAACCCTGAATGATATTCCAGACATTTTTTGCTGCAAGTGCCTTAGCAAATAAAACCGGAACCTTAAGACCCCAACCACCCATAGATTTAGGCATAGCAAGTATCTTCCAAGAAATCCAAGGATAACCAACA
>LPNX010658906.1:21969-126882 GCA_001517045.1 Pseudotsuga menziesii | reverse complement strand
CATACTAATGCATACTAAAGAAACACACTTTTACCTAACGGATATATTACACAAGTTGATCTTAACTAACTCCTAAGTGTCTAAATATCCTAACAGAATCATAAGCACTAAATTGCTAAAAGATCCTCTCCGTCCGTGAGCTTAAACTTGAAGTACACCACTCACACAAAAGGACACTATGGGATAGAGGATCCTGAATTAAAATTCAGTAAGAAAGGCATGTAAGAAAACTCATATGAAAAGGGACAAAAGTCCAAAAGCACAAGAAAAAGTGTTAAAATGGCATGGGAATGAGAAACAAACGAATATTTCTGTTTACCATATGCTACAATCCTGTGGTGTCCAAAGCTATCAGCCACCTAAAGACAAAGTTAATAATGAAACTCATCCTCTGGCCTCAGCATTGTTATCTAGACTTGACGATTCTAGTTTCCACTCTCCCTAATTGGACTGTCATCAATGATTAAGGGTACACACTCCTGTCATTTGAGAAATCCATATTGCTGGAAGTATTCAATATGATGTTAAGCCGTCTTCCACTCAAAGGTTAATCGCCCAGAGATCTAGGTTGACCAGGTAATTGCCAGTTGTTGCTGCTGCAACTTTTCTCCCCAAATCTCTTAAATTTTGGGCCCCTCCTCATAACTGAATATCGCTGCAGGTTGTTTCATCCTTGATGTTTTTCGGTCATGCTTTAAGTCTGGATGTTTTGAGCAATTTACATACAGCCTGCTCCCAGAATTGGTTTGTGCTTGAATTTTGGCAGCGGGTCGCATAGTTGGGTTGAGTCTTGCTGGTTGTCTTTGATAGGCCGTCGTTTTGGAAAATGAAATGATCCTTGACTGTTGTTTATTTTTAAAGGCTTTTGAACACTTATTTTTTCTATCAAATCGGCTTCTTTTGTTCTTTTTTCCTCCGCTGTTGCGGCTCCCAAAGCGGTTTAGCGTCCGAAGTCCAAATCGCTCCGACGTCTGATTCGTATTTGTCTTCAATCACTTGCCCGTAGCTTTTACCCTTCTGCCGTTGCGGCTGGGAAAGCTATTGAGCCTCTGATTCGAATGTCTTCCGACGTCCGATTAAGCCCTCTCCCGCCTGCGTTTCGCATCATTTTAGCGCTTGTCTTCCCGCCGTTACAACTGGGAAGTCCATTTGGCGTCCGACGTCAAAGTCACCCGATCTTCGATGGAGTTTTCCCACCCACAGCTTTGAATCGCACCTCTTAGTTTTCTTTTTCTTCCCGCCGTTGCAGCTGAGCCAAGCCTTTGACTTTCGATGTCAGTATCCTTCTGACTTCCGCCATGGTGACTGTTCCTTGCATATTTATCACCCTGCATTGTTAGTTAGGCACTTGCATATCATACATTAAATCAAAAAATACAAAAACTCGGTGGGCTGAGCCGCAATCGATAAAGCCTCTATTTTGTTACTTTGACCTACGGTAGCCGGACCATAAACCGGACGGATTCCCTATACCAAACGGTCAACGGGCTAGTTGGGAACATTGACTGGGGAGAATCCCTCACTATTGCTGCCGTGAACTTCGGGGCCCCAACAGAAGGGTAGCGAGAGCTATCATGTGTTACCATGAGCACCACTAGTTATCTTTCATGATCTAAACACTAAAAGCTATCCAGCTTTCAGGGTCTTAAGACCATATTTTTCGTAAAACACTTATATATATATAGACTTATTTATGAAGACTTAGCTATGTTCAAATGTGAAATAAAATTTATATGAGTTTTTACTGTCTTTTACTATTTATTTTATTTACAATGAACCATGTTTTATTTATCAAAAGTTATGTATGGGAAATATACCAATCCAATATGTAATTGGACAATGAGTCTGCAACATTTTTATCAAACCTTGGAATATGTTGGTAAGTGATTGATTCAAATGACCTTTATAACAAATGCACTCTTTGAAAGAGACGAAGGAATGTAGGGTTTTAGATGACGTAGACATGGTTCAAATGAAAAAACGCTAACCGCGAGTCCATGAATACTACCAAGTGATCGATGTCTCAATATGCACCCTTAGTCAACAAACCTATTACCTCTTGATACTCGACGATGTCATTGGTGGCTGGACCTACACAAACCGCTCCTAAACTGACTAAGTCCTAAGCCAAGAATACAAAACCCAAGCAGCTGAAGCGAGGTTCAGGGTATGAAGGCACGCACCATCAGCAAAACCATAAAAATCCATTTGATCTACATAACCAAAATATGGCATAAATAATACTGACAAAAATTCAAAACAATATTGAAATACTAAAACCACACCAAAAACTACTACATTTCGACCAAAAATCCGACGGCCGTATTGTCGGATTTTCGACACTCCCCTGTCACATGTACGACACTATGATTTGTTTTAAGCATCGGTGGATTTTCGTCGATTATCCAACAGCTTTCCAATCCGTCGCTTAAGTGATAGCGCAGTTTACCGTCGGTTAAATGTAAGTCGTCGGTTATCCGACATTTAATTCATATTAAACTTTAAACTGAGCTGTCGCTTAACCGACGGCTTATAAAAAAATTTACATCTACAGGCGTCGCTTAACCGACAGCTTATAAAAAATTTAAATCTGTAGGCATCGCTTAAGTGACGGTATTGTATTTTATTTTAAAAAAATTGGCCTACAGGCGTCGCTTAAGTGACGGTATTGTATTTTTTTTTTTATAAAATTGGTCTACAGGCGTCGCTTAAGCAACAGTATTGGATTTTTTTTTTTTTAAATTGGCGTCCCCGCCCTCGCACCCATCCCCATGCCCAGGTATCCTAGCAAATTAGCACCAAACATCATAAGAATCCAAGAAAAACATGCACCATCACACACAAGGGAACGTGTTCCTTAGACCCCCTTATTCCAATTTTGGGCCAAGTCTAGGAGACAATCACCCCTGCAAAATGAATAGTTTTATTAAAAAAAGTATACTTAGATTTCACTTGGCTTTTTGTCCTTTTCAATGAGAATATAGATGGCCTCCTTTGCAAAATTTAAGTTATTCTTCCAATATGATTTGGAGCATAAATTACAAAAATTTCAATACGGGGCTTGAGAAAAATCTCAATGCCATACACTTGTCTAATTCGGACTTGTTTTCACTCTTTTCAAAATATCCTTCACTTTTTCTATAAAAACCCTTCTCCAAACTCCCTTGAAAAAAATTGCTACTTTTCCAATAGAAACCAATACAAACATTCACTAGTTCAAACCATTGCATTTGGTGAGGCCTTCCTTAGAAACTCAGAGATGAAATCATTCACTATCTTTAATAGCTTCTTAACATACATTTGAATAATGCTTATTATAAACCAAAAGTTATCTTTTAGATTCTCGAAGTGGGATAGAAGGTTTTGGAAAAAGCCAAAAATAATACCTCCACAAGTGTGCGCCTAAGCTATTATCATACATTCATCGGCTTGGATGTACTAAGGCACGGTACATTATTTGGATTTTTCAAATATTGATAATGGAGCGTCATTGCTATAGATGGAGTTGATGTTTGTTTAAGTTGAATCACATTTCCATTTAGTAAATTGTCAAATAAATCAAATACCAAGTGCTCTTGCCATTGCATATATCAGAATCAAACATTGCTAACACCTTCCTGAAACTTGAACCTGCAAGACATAGCCTGTACATGACAGAAAAATATAGGATATTTATGCTTGTGGGTTTAGAATCCAATTAGGAAGCTTATTCGGCACTTCGGTCTGATCCAATAAGGGCCTCCATTGACTTCTCGGGTTCAATTCCCGCTGTTCCCATAGTAGTACTCAAGTGTCTGTTGTGGCTCAACACTTCAAATAACGATATCCAAGGACCAATTTCTCTAGGAATTTAGAACCTCATGCATAACTCCATGCATGCAAATGAATCTCAACATGCAAGACCTCCCCATGGACAAAGATATAGAATGCATCATCATGACTGTCAATGGACTCATGAATCCCATCGATGATATATGGGTTGCCCTCATTTCACCTTCAAGCAACCATTCTTTTACTCCTTCAACAGCAGACATGATCTGCAATATGCTCTCATAATTTCTCATATCCAAGCTTTACCAGACCACAGAGTCCCAATAAAACAATAATCATGAATCTCTTGTTTTTATTTTCATATAAATTCACAAAAATGGTAATCGTAGAATTGAAACACAAAGCCAAAGCACTCAGAAAATGTAAAGCATGTAGCAATCTAGAAGTAAAGTGATCAACCATGAGATCTGGCTCTAGACCCAAAACCTTGGAGTGTAACTCTAGATCAGGCAGATCATTGGAACTAAAAAAATTAGGCAAATCTAACAAATATATGCATCAAGCAGTGTACAGAACAATTAAAATCAGAGGTAACAATTACAATGCTATGCATACATTCCACATAACTGACGGCTATAACTGTTTTAAAAAAAAAATACAAATGAGTTCTCTGTATTGCATTGATTAAATGAGAGATGGAAGCCTTCTTATAAACACTTGCATACTAGTCGAGTCAATCCACTTAATAAATCTGGGATAGACTGACATACACACTATAGTGAAATAAGATATAAAGCATTAAACAACCTCAAATCAAATGACTTTATTATTTCCTATGTCAAAATTCTAATTGACATATTATTTTTCTAACATCTACTTTGAAAAAAATTATACAAGGTGGGTTAGCTACAATAGTCCTCAAATAACATAAGGTCTCCCAGATTATATTAGGGTCTTAAGAACATTTCCTAATTCATCATTTCATATTAGTAGTAACAGATATTGCAAGCAGTGGAGCTACAATTAGTAAGTTAAGACCTCATCAGTTTCAGAAAAATGGGAGGGTTTGATGATGGCCATAATTTATCCCTCAATGTACCCATTGGGATGGATGAGACACTAAATAACCATCAAGTCTGAGTAGGATAAATTTGCACTGCATGCTAACATTCCTTGTCAAGACTGAAAATAAATCAACATTACTAATTCAATAATCCTTTAGTATTTAACGAGAAATAGTATATGCCTTAGATTTCTTAATAAACTAGACAACAAAAGATGGAACAATACAATAGTCATAGCATACAGAAGATGTAATATCCAACAAGAAAAATCTAGAAATGCAGATCACTGCAATGCAATAGGCAAACGCTACATAAATATGTCAAAATGCTAAATTTACAACCATGTCACATATGGAAAGGCACATCATAATTGTATAGAACACTACTGTTTACAAATAGTTTTTGAATATTATCGTTCCTCCATGACAATAATACCAGAAGAGGACAAATATAGGAACAACTATTGAATATCTAGCACCATACCTCTATCCCCGAGACTGTTAAGTGCTCTATGTTACCCCCCATATTGCATGGGTGTCCAATGGTAAACTTTATTTCAAATTCAGTGAAGATGACAGGTTTATGAGTCCATGAATAGCCTGGGCTCCTTGATAGTATACTTCATGGGATGAATCAGATCATTACAGGCAGCTTCACTGAGGGTTACAGAATTTATGGGCGCTATTAAGGGTTTTGATGATGAATACACAGGTCATTTCCTCATGAAAACCCTAGTGTTTTGAGTTGGTTTGCCAACTATAAACATATTTGAAGACTATTTTCTTTTCCAAGATTACTGTACTTGAACAAACAGCAAAGTACTATTCCCTTTCTGATCCATTTGCAGTGACATGAAACTTATGATGAAGTTTTCCAACTCATTGCGAAATCATAACAGAGTTAGCACCTGGGTGTGTGGTTTGAACTTGGCGCTAATTTGGATTCTCAGAGTTTTGTTTCTATGTTTCTAGCAAAAGCATTTTAGAGGCCTATTTGTTAATTTGATAGCAAGCCATGTCATGAAAATCTCAAGGCAGGGTCCTCGTTGTTTTCTGGCTAGATCTGGAGAGAATGAACAACACTGTGTTATTCTCATCTTAGTATGATTTATGGTTAAAATTTGAGGATCAACTACACATGGAGAATGCTCAGATGTTACTTTGAAGATGCAGATCGCCCCATTACATGAGGTGATCAAGATAGAAATCAATACCTAATGGAATCACTTCAACAAGCTTTTCCAGAACTTGTTTTGGCAAGACTGTTTGCTTGCAGCAGCATGGAGGGTATTTTTCAAGACCTGGAGAGTAATTTTTTACCACAGTTTTTCCTAAAACACCCAGCCTATCAGACCTATGCATACATTCACCTCCAAGTGGCAGTAAATTTCCATGATCTAGGCATAAAGACAGCACTAAGAATCCTTGTCTCTAAATCTGGGCATATTCTGAGCATATCATGTAGTGATTTCCTGTGGTGGCAACTCTAAAACACAGTTTTATGTGTGCCAATCGATTGGATGAATGACTCCTGTAGCATCTCTTCATGATCAAACTGAGGATGCAGCATTGGTATGCTGACTATGATGGGTTAGTCTTATTGAGCAAGTCAGGAAGATGTTAGAAAGAGACATCCCTATTTCATTTGGAAGTTCTTCTCATGGCTTTTCATTCTTCAAATGTATTTGAAAAAATCAAAATGGCAGAGAATATTTTTTCTACCCTCAGCAATGTAAGTTGTCCTCCAGTGGAACTTAACAACACACAATTGGTTTGTTGGTCTTTGCTAATTTCAAGACTGATGTTGATTCCTCGGCACATGATTCTCCACTCCACAACCTTCCCATCCTGGTTGATGTTCAATATAAGAAATAAGTTAATACAAATTACACAAGGAGGAACTTTTCAGCTTCCCACAGGAACAGGCTATTTAAAATCATGGGTATATCATGTGGTACAAAGTGTTATAAATGTGAATGAGGGAGTCACAGAAGAGCATGGAATGGCTGATCTCTTTCAGCAATTGATTGACGTTAGTGGGGTTCATAACTGGGGTATTGCAAAACACAAAGTTCTTCAAGATCTGGGTTTAAATTGGTCTGATCTCTATTCTGTTGTTTGTCGCATTTTGGAAGTGTGGCAGAATAGGGAAGCTTCCCAAGTGCATGAGCTTATACTTGAAAGATATTGTTTACTTGGCTGGATCACTCTATCAAATATTGATGTTAAGGAAGCTGGTGCTTTTCCATGGAGTCCTGAATTGGGCAGAGACAAGTTGCTTGAAATTGAATACTTCATAAGTTTTAGCAGAATTCTGTGCCATAATGTTCATTTTGGCCATACAGGGGAGCTATCCTAGTAAAGTCATTTTGCTTAAGTTTTATTTGGGGAACACTGAGGACTCATTGATGTTGAACCAATCCAACAAGTTTCGATAATTTCTTGGAGGTAATGGTAACCTTTTTTCCTTTAATTAATGCTTTGGATGGATGCCATAATGAGTCAATGAATATGAAGGTGCTACAGTTGTTTGTTAATCTTTTAATAGGTGATCCGAGTTATATTAACTTGAAACACACCTTGCAAGAAAAGTTCTTATTGATGGGTTCATCTTCTTTGGCTTCATGGCTGGAAAAAATGCTGCTAGGATATACTGCTCAATTAGATGTAGGTAATTTTCCAACAAGAGTCTCTAATTCAGTAAGAGATTCAGCTATTGCTTTCATCAATGCTCTGGTGTCTCCTTCATCTGATTCAAAATCAAGAGAAATTTGTGATCACATTCTTGATGCATTGCTTGTGGGTCTAGAGAAGGCATTCCTGTCATTTGATGTTCCTACTGCGAAAGCATACTTCAATTTTGTAGTTCAGTTGGCAAATGGTGAGTCCACAATAAAGCCTATTATCAAGAGGGCAATTGATATGGTGGTCATGTTGTCTGCCGATGAAACCCATCTGGAGGGTTTGAAGTTTGTCTTGGGTTTTCTGGTTTCTGCACTGGGTTCGTATGGTGCTAACAAGCATGTTTCTGAAAAATTAATAGAGAAGCCTTGGTCAAACACTAGTTCTAACAATGATTCTGCTAGTTGTAAGTTGAAGCCTGGTGTTCCTAGAAAGAACTCGGAAGCTTTGGTTAATCCATTCAATCAGGGAGTCCATTCTAGTGCGATTGAGTATGATGCCACATCAGCAGATGATGATGAGGATGATGGCACATCTGATGGAGAACTGGCTAGTATGGATAAAGAAGATGATGATGAGAGTAACAGTGAACGGTCACTTGCATCAAAAGTTTGTACATTCACCACTAGTGGAAGCAACTTTATGGAACAACATTGGTACTTCTGCTACACTTGCGATCTGACTGTTTCTAAAGGGTGCTGTTCTATTTGTACCAGGTTGTGCCACAGGGGTCACAGAGTTGTTTACTCTCGTTTAAGTCATTTCTTTTGTGATTGTGGAGCAGGAGGGGTAAGAGGGACAAGCTGCCTCTGCTTGAAGCCTCGAAATTATTTATTTTCACTCATTAAATGAAAACGAATATTCATTAATGATATCTCGTTATTCGTTTTCACTCATTTTCACTCAAATTCATTTACGAATAATTAATGAGTGAAAATGTTTGTCCCACATTCTCTACTTCCATTGAGTGAAAATGAATATTCATTAATGATATCTCATAATTATTGATGGGGAATAATGTTGGTGTGAAGCTTGCTAAATGTGGCTCTGGCAAGAGGGTTTTAATAAGAAGGGATAGGAGTCCCTACAACTAAGGAAACCCTTAATGGTTCTTTAGGTGGTGAACCAAGTGGAGTTGTGGCTTGCTTCTGATATTTATATTATGAATTTATATAGCAATAGGGCATTGCTATATGTACTATTGTTTGAGTTATCAGCTAAATATGACATTTAATTTCCTCCAGCGAGTAGCTTGTAGCTTTTGAGAAAATAAAATGCTATCATCTTAAGTCTCAAGGCCTTTTTTGCATCTAATAGGAACTCAAATTTTGGCCCCATGTCAACTGCAAAAACGGTGCCTATGATATCCTGAGAAGAATAATCAAGGTGGAGAGAGCCTGCCTAGATAATCTTGGGAGGAAACTTGGAGCAATCAACTGAAACTCTCCTAATGAGAGAGTGTGTTCCACAAAGGCCTAATGGAATTGTAGTGAGGATGACCCCTTTGGTAACTAGAAAAGAAAAGCATCACTAACGAGAACCTATAGGAGATTCCTCAATCGATAAAGGACAGTAAAGAATCCATGGACATGAATTGGAGACCATAGGACAACTTTTGTCCAGGCCACAAACCTCAATCTAGAAGTGAAACAAATTATAATTTGCTTCATACAGAAATTCATTACATTTTGGGGAGGCACATATACCTCATGCCATCCAAGGTATATATGAGCCATAATTTTCTCTTGGAAAGATTCTCTTCCCATCCTGGAATGGAAATCAAATTATATCCCAAGAGTTCAATTTGCTTCATACAATTATTCATTACATTTTGGGGAGGCACATATACCTCAGGCCATCCAAGGTATATATGAAATGAACCTAAGCGTCAGATATGCGACGGCGCTTGGCATGTTAAATATTCATGTGGTCTTCTATGTTATGAGGGCTTGTGGATGACCAGGGAATTGCTTGGGATGAAATTATGTTTGGACTCTGAACAAAGAAGATACCATATTTGTATTAGGATAAAGAGTATTGTATGGTTTTGTCTAAGAATAAGAAGACAAGTAGATATACAGATAGTCAAGGATATCAGGTGATGCAGTCCTCAGTTGATGGTGACCCTAGTCAAGGATATCAGGTGATGTAGTCCTTAGTTGATGGTGACCCTAGCTGGTGGTGGACCAAGATATGGAAGGTAAGGCTTTCAAAGAAAATGAAGATATTCATGTAGTTGGCCCTGGAAAACAAAGTATTGACCTGGGAGATGCTACAAACAGACAAGATCCCAACATCTATATTCCCTGCAAGAAGGATTTAGAGACCACCTTGCATTTAGTAATTAAGTGTCTATCTACACTTCATATCTGGAAATATGTAGGACAATGGTTAGGTTTACATAATGTTTGTCTAGGAAACAGTGTCAAGGAATGTCTCCACTCTTGGTTTTGCAAAAGGGAACTTGAGGAATATAGATTTGTTCCCTTTTGGGTCTTATGGGGTATCTGGTTGGCCCAAGACTCTCTTCTTTTTGAAAATAGATTCATACAAACATTCCATGTCTTGTACATGTATGCTCTAAATTTCAATTCTACAAACTGAATCACAAAAAAAAAATCCCAAGGCAAATAGGTGAGCTTTTGGTGGACAAGTATGAACCTTGGGGTATTTTTGAAGGGGCATGCCAAGACCTAGAACATAGTTGTGGGATTAGTAAAATATCTGTTTGCACTGAGACAGTATTTATAAAGTTCAAAGCCAATGTAGGATGAAATCCACGCTACGATTGAATCTTTAGCTTGTTGAGTTAGGCTTTGACAAGATATATGCTCTGAGCGAGTGTATAATAACTATTAAGTTGTTTATGGACGCATGTGTTTCTGGCTTTAAGGACATAAACATAGGGAAAATACCATAGATCGCTACAAGAAAATGGTTTCTGGTTTCAATTCCGGCTTTAAGTTTCATAATAAACTTGAGGCTCGTTTTTAATTTGTCTGTATGTGGAACTTGCAATTGCATTTCCATCGTATTTTGTCAAGATCAAGCCACATTGGTAACCTAAACTAGAAACACATTATGTGAAAGAAACATTGAGATACCCTTTCACTTGTGACTTGGATAGCTAGGGTTTTAGTGAATCAAATCGTGGCTGCCAACAGCAGATCATAACTACAAATCCTAAACCTTAAAATGTTGAGTAAACCCCAGATAATGCGTATAAGTTTCGTAAGTGAAGAAAAATGTACCGATCGAAAAGAAGCTCTTTGCTCCATCCACTTGCGATGATTTATTCCCCTAACGTTGCCCTCATTTGGCTAACTATGTGGTATGGGATCACCAGGAGTGTACTGAACCCAGTAGTATGGACCTACATCGTTCAATCCCAACGCAACAAAAAAGACCCCAATTTTATGAATGCGGGTAACAAAGGGCCCTCAATAGATTACAATAACTACACAAGAATTGAACAAGGACTTTCATTGGTCACAAAGCACCTACTGAATACAATAAATAAAGGACTAAAACTATGGCAATGGGTACTGTAGCTCTCACCTTACGGTCTCAGGGCAGCTCGTTTCTTGCGATTCTTCATACAGGGCCTCCGCTTAGGCAAACGCTCATCTCCCAGGATATGGAACCCTACATTATTCACATTCCATGGTGGGAGACGACCAAGGATCGATTCCCACGGAAACCTGTTTCTTACTAATTCTGGGGATATGGGGAAAAGTACATTGGCCTTTGACGATGAAATGCTATTGATCTGAGACAAAGTTCCTAGAAACCGATCAAATGAAGGCCTGCAAATTGGACGTGATGTAGAAGATATTTGTGAGAAAATAGATGAATATTGTATGGGGAAGGAGTTAAACCCCGCATGTACTATCAGCTTTTGCACTACTATTCGCACTGCCATTTCAACCTGTAAAATAAATCGGAGAATATCAAATCAATATCATGTATAGTGAGTTACCGAGTTCGAAATAGAATGAACCTAAGTGTCAGATATGCGATGTCACTTTCCATGTTCAATTAAAGGCTCTGTCGCTTAAGCGACACTATGAGAATAGCCGTCGCTTCACCGACGCTTGTGGCCACATTTACAAAAAAAAATGTATCCTTGTAATTTTTGATAAGTTTAAAAAGGGAAATCCACGCGACGTCGGATTTTTTCGTCATATTTTGCATCGAAATGTAGTAGTGAAAAATTCAATCAATGTACATATATACAAGTTAATATAACATAAATGACTTCAAGCATAGTACCTTTTCAGGTACAACCCATTGCGAGGTTTCCTGAAAGGTATCACATCATAATTTATAAGCTCATTGGCCCCTTTCTCTAAAACTTACTCAAGATGAAAGGCCCATACCACATGGATTATAACTTCCCTTTACCAAGCTTGTCATGTTTCTAATCATAAGTCATAACCATGTCAGCTTCATTAAAAACCTGAGGTTGAATGGATTTATTATATTGATCCTTGATTCATTTTTTATGCACCTCAATATCCAAGGAAGCATATCTCCTATTCTCATCAAGATTTGTCAAATACAAAAAGCGTTCTTCTTGTGCAGAAGTGTTTGGGAGAATCTCAAGGGCGAGCTTCAGTGACGGGATCTCACATTCAATAAGAAGGACAACGCCCAGTCCATAAACCAACTGAAACAGCGTGAAACTAGTTATTGTTTTAACCAAAGTCCTATAATCCCATAGTGTAGAAAATAAAGTAAAGTGCCCATTGAATTTATGATCTCCAACAATTCTACGTAGCATGGTTTTCAAAACGTTTTTAATGGCCTTGACTTGGCCATTAGCCCACAGATAATAAGGAGTTGATTTTTCATGACAAAACCCCAGCTTAGCACTCAACTCATCCATCATCTAATTATGGAAATGGGATTTGTGATCAGTGACTATGGCTTGCGAAATTCCAAACCTAGTTGTTACATGATTGAACAAAAAGAGGGAGAGAGTCCGACCATCTTCATATGTAGGCATTTTCTTAGGCCACTTTTAAAAATAATCAACGGCTACGACGTTGTGACCATGCCACCTAGCTAAGGTAGGATTACAATGCATAAAATATATCCCCCAATTGGGGAAGGGCCAATTAGAATGATGAGGTATAAAGGAGCATGGTGGGAGTGCTTTTTTAGATAAAAAAATTTGACAAGGTGGGCACTTTTTAACTACCTCATGACAATATTTGAATATTGAGGGCCAAAAATACCCAGAACGAAGGATTTTCTGAGCTTTGGCCATCTTAAAAAGATGACCGCCACATGCTCCAGAGTGGCAATCATTCAAAAAAAATTCAACCTCTTCATGTGCAAGACATCATCGAATAACAGAGTCAATACCACAGCAGTATAACGTCTCATTTAAAATGAGGTAATATTTCACGTGGTGATGAATGTGTTGATGATCGTCATGGGACATATCAGGCTGAAACCTTTGGGTCTATAGATAAATAATCACATCTCCATACCATGGATTAGTTTTTCTAATCATGAAGAAAAATTCATCTGGAAATGAATCATTGGGCTCAACTTCCATGAGAGCACAAGAAAGGTCACACATTAACTCTGTGAAAACTAAGGACTTCTTGGAAGTAGCCTTAGCGAACTCAAGATCGAATTCCAACAGGAATAATTTCCCCCTAATACTTGACAAGTTAAAATGTAATACAAAGGGTTTTGATCAAGGAGAACAGTTGTGGTTCCCAGTAAAATGTAGTGACGAAATATTTTCACAACAATGATCATGGCCAAATCCAGCTTCTACACATGTGAATAACAAGTTTCAAAGTCAACGAGAATCTTGCTTACATAGTAAATCACATGCTCTTGGCCATTGAAATCTTCCTACACAAGAAACATACCGATGGTAGTATTGGAGGTGGAAACATATAACAGAAAGTTTTTTGAATAATTTGGGGGGTGCAACACCGGTGAATGTGTTAGAGCGTGTTTCAAATTATCAAAAGCTCATTGGGCATGGTCATCCCAAAATAACAGAGTGTTATTCTTAAGGAGATGCATATAACCATGCTTTTTTTCTGTAAAGATGCACACAAAACAAAGAATAAAGTTTCCCTTCCCTTGGAAACTTTGGTGTTCAGTGATATTATTCAAGGAAGGTAAGGCCAAAATAACATCTATCTCCAAAGGATCTATCTAGATTCCATCTTTGGAAACCCAAATCCAAGAAGATGTTCAGTATCAACACAAAAGATACACTTGTGTGGATTAAGCCGAATGTAATAATGACGACATCGAAGGAAAATGTCCCTAAGATGCCCTGGGTGACCCTCACGTTGTTGTGAACGAGCAAGGAGTTCATCCAGATATGTTTCCACAATGTGTTTAATATCGTGAAAAGCGTAGGACATGGCAGGCTGGAATCTAGCTCTAGCATTCTTCAAACCAAAGGGTAAATTTCGATAGGAAAGGATTCCCCACGTACAAATGAATGCCATCTTATACTAGTCGATGGGTAAAATTTCTATCTGATTATAGCCAGAAAATCCATCCATAAATAAGTAGATGACGCTCCCAGCACAATTATCACTGATTTGATTGATATGTAGAGTAGGAAAGTTGTCCTTGGGAAAATCCCTATTGAAATCTTGAAAATCAATGCAAACCCTAATATTTCCCTATTTCTTAGCTATAGGGACAATATTAGATACCCACTAAGTCAGCAACACAAGATAAATAAAACTTGCTTTCAGAATTTTCTCGACCTCAGCATATATTACCGCAACCTTCCTAGGATGGACTTGACGTAGTGTTTTTCAGACCGGTATCGTCATGGGGTAAGTCTTAATTTCATGTACAATGATGGATGGATCAATCCCAGGAATCTCTTCATACATCCAAGAAAAACTATCTTGAAACTCTTTGAAAAGAGAACTATACTTTTTGGTTTCTTCAATTGAACATTTTTGTCCTACAAGAACTTGTTCAATAGTTCTAGGCTTCATCGATATCTCAATGGAAGTTTTTTGAGTAATGTTACACAAGTTTCCTTCGAAATCAGTTCCTTGTAACAGTACAGGTGTCTAATGATTTTTGACAATATCATAACTAATGAGAGAAACAAAAATAAGGGTCTGCTCGATTGGCATTGGGAAGGAAAGAGGATCTATGATGATAATATTCCCATATAGGTTCATCCACACTCATGATCTCCATAATAGATCCATCCGACGGGAAAGTCTGTGAGAGATAATCCAAAGTGGGGAGAGGGTAATCTAACCAATAAGGTAGGTGGTAGGGATCAGAGACCACTAGATGATGATCATCATAGCGTGCATCGAAAACATATTGAATAGCATCGTACAGTGCTTTGTAAGGGCATAGAGAAGATGTCTCAAAAACATATTTACCTCTACAACTTTGGCTGGCTATGGATATCGCGTTCATAGCTTCCACTTTTTTACTAGGAAGGGTTGAGGGAAACACACCCATAAGGGTTGAATCCTTCAACATTCCTACCCCAATCAACTTATAAGGAAGAGGGGATTGCCCTAGAATAGCAATATTGTTTCCAATGGGGGCAGTAACATCTAGTGAACAAAAATCGAGCTGATCAATGTTCATAATATTCCTTAAGTGAGAGAATTAAAGAGTACAAATAGCAGTTCCTTCCCAATAGCAGATTGTAATCTAATGGAGCATAGAATACCTCTAATTGAATGGAATTAGTCTTCCCCCCAAGCTCAACCAAAAGGGCTATAGATCATTAGGTTGGAAACCTCATCCGTCAAAAGCTTTCAAATTTTTGGGTGACTTCATAAGTTCAGAAGAACCAATGGCTCTCTAGCAAGATACAAACAATACTAAGGTGGAAGCCCCTTCATCCAAAATGGTCTGATGGACCTTTCTCTCAACTACCTTGGTTGCGATTTGAAACACAAGTTGGTGGGATAATCTGGACTTGTAATTCTCCACATTAAAAGGAATCAAATTAGTGTTATCCAGGTCTAAGGCCCCTAAAGCTGTCAACAAGTTTTTGTGTTGTGTAGGTAAAATTTTGAGTACCTCCAAGGTAGACATTGCGCAAGGTGCTTGATCCAAATATTCAACAACATTGTAGAATTATGCAGCTTGATAATTTGGATTGAAAATAGACTTATGGAGAGTACTCTTAGGTGGGTACAAAATCAAGTTGAGGTTAGGTTTCTTGATAGTTGATTGATCATATGTCTCGTAATGGATACATAGCTGAAAATGAGCAAGAAAAATCATTGCCAATGAGTTGATGTCCACAAATGAATGTTGTAGAAGCTCAATGTATCACTTAGTAGTTGTACCAATCAATTTCACTGGAAGAGACTCAAACTGACTGAATCATCCATAAAGCATTTAGAACAACACCATAGATGGAATGTCATAACATGATTTTTGGGATCCTCTCTCTGCTTCCCATCAAACATTTGGAATTTCTGATGGTAACTTAACTAGAATTGGAGGCCACAAATGGTTATGTTGGATGGGATCGTTAATTAACTTGGACATATTAGGAAATTCCAAAGTTTCCAAAAACATAATTTTATGATTAGGTTGAACATACTGGTAATATTGATCTGGAATCTGTGTACCATTAGGACCATAAGCCGATTGATACACTGGTTGTTCAAGTAGTGGATTCACAAATGATCCTCACAAAGACCCACTAGATGATGGTGGGACTCTAGGAGGAGGGCCTCCTTCAGGTGGAAGTGGTCCTCCATAACGAGGTCCTCTAGTGTTAGAATTTTATCATTTAAGATAGCATTAACTTAATATCTTAACTGAGAGAATAACAAGCATAGCAATCAAACACATGAGACAATGAACATAGATATTTTCGTCGGAGAAACCATAAAGGAGAAAACCCCACAACTTCCTCAGATATATAATCAACACCAATATCAAAGCACCAAAAATAGTAAGATGATATCCCGACAGTAGTAGCCTCTTTCTCTCTAGCCCTAGCAACTTCTTCTTCCTTAACTATGCACTACAACTGAGTGTGAGTGAGTGTGTGATAAATAGAGAGGCTCACTCTCTATTTATACTAATTCCCATCTTGACAATGACTCACTAGGGCCGAATTCTCTAGGAGATTCTAATAACACTAGGGCCCCACAACTGTGGGGACTTTAACCCTTGAACAATAGGAGGGTTACCCATAATGACTTGACATGACTTGTTTAGATTATAGAACCTCCTGATAGAAAGATTAGGGCATGACATGAATTAATTACATTAAAGATACTTCTCGGAATAAACGTCAGGGTACAATACATGAAATATACAAGTGAATACATTCCGAAGTTACAAATACATCAACACTCCCTTTTAACTAGGAAGGTATTCTTTCGACACAATTTTCAGCACTGGTCTTCTTCTCTGTATCGAATGGATCATCTCATCATCTTTATCTTCAAGTTGTCTCCATCTTTAAGTCTTCTTCATCTTCAAGTCATATTCATCTTCAAGTCTTGTTCATCTTCAAGTCATCTTCATCTTCAAGTCTTCTTCCTCTTCAAGTCTTCTTCATCACTGGATCTGGATCATCACTCGATCTGGATCACCACTGCTGGATCATCACTACTGGATCAGCATCACTATATCATCATTCAATATGGATCATCACTTGATCTGGATCATCATCAAGTATGTATCATCATCACATCTGGATCATCATCATCGGTGCTATCTCAGAATGGTCCTATATCTTGATTCTTCTCGTCACAGGAAGTTCTACAGAGCCAGCCCTTTTTCATGTTGGATGTAGGCCTATCCTTCATGTAGGTCTTTAGCACTTATATCTGACCCTAATTCAGAATGGCCCGCCCAAATTTTACATCTGACCTCATCTTGTTAAAAAGGCACACCCAGCACTCACATCTGACCTCATCTTATTAGAAAGACCCAACACTCACATCTGACCTCATCTTGTCAGAAAGACCCAGCACTCACAAGTGACCATGTGTAAACACATCGTGCCAAAATGGCTCAACACTTATATCCTACCATGTGCAAACACACCACATCGGAAAGGCTCTACACTTACATCCGACCGTGTGCGAATACACCGCATCAGAAGGGATCTGCACTTACATCCGACCATGTGCGAACACACCGCATCAAAAGGGTACTGCACTTACATCTGACCATGTATGAACACACAGGATCAGAACGGCTCTCAATCCCAGACAGAGGATTCCTGGTAATTGAATAGGTCCCTCCATTCTCCCAGAGAATGGAATCAGCCCTTATATCTCATCAAGTGGAAACACATCCCTCAATCACATCAAAATGGCCCTACAATTATATCTGATCATGTGAGACTACATCCCTAAGTATTATCAAAATGGCCCTTAGTCCCAAGCTGAGTATTTCTAGTAACTTACCAGGTGCCTCCATTCCAATAATGGCATTCAACACTTATATATGATCATGTAGGAACCAATCCTACAATCACATTAGAATGGCTCAACACTCACATCTAACATGGAAGGAACCAATCCTCTCACCATGACATAATGGCTCAGCCCTTACATCTGACCATGGAAGAAACCTAATCCTCTCACCATGTCAGAATGGATCTAGGTCTCATCATTTCCCCTTGGAGGGAACCTTGATCTAGAGAACACCAAGCTTCTCCCTGAAGTATTCAAACTTCACTCTGGCCAATGGCTTCGTCAACACATTAGCTATCTATTCATCTATCGCAACATACTGGAGCTTCACTACTCCTCTCTACACCATATCCCTTATATAGTGATACTTGATCTTGATATGCTTCGACTTGTCATGGAACACTAGGTTCTACGACAACTTCACACAACTCTGGTTGTCGCAATATATACAAGTAGCATCCAACTGGAGATCAAATAAATTAGACAATAGCTTTCTTAGCCACACTACCTCGCAACTAGATGAACAAGCTGTGACATACTATACTTCAGCTGTACTCAATGCCACATAGGACTGCTTCCTGCTAAACTAAGAGATCATGCCTGATCCCATACTGAAGGAGCATCCTGAAGTGCTCTTCCTATCAATGGCATTGCCTACCCAATCTGAATCAACATAACCCTCTAGGTCAATCTTCTGAATTGCCTTGTACTTGAGCCATAATCAACTGTACCCTTCAGGTACCTCAGAATATGCTTTGCAGTAATCAAGTGAACGTTTCTCAGATCTGTCAGGAACTGGCTCAAGGTGTTCATAGCAAAGCAAATATTTGGTCTCGTGTTCATCAAGTACATCAACGATCCAATCATATGATGATACATCATGGCATCAACCACTTCTGATGAGGCATCACTCAATAGCTTCAGGTTCAATGCCATAGGTGTGGTTATGGCCTTGCAGTCCATCATCCCAAACCTCTTTAGGATTTCTACTGCTTGCTTTCTTGTCCGAGGAAGATTCCATCCATATTTTGCCTCACCTCCATGCCTAGGAAATAATGCATCATACCCAAGTCTTTCATTCCAAACTCGACAGCAACCTTCCTCTTTGTATCAACAATCAACCCATCCATACTTGTTACAAACAGATCATCCATATACTGTAGGAGTATCACTACCTTACCTTTTCAACCTTGTAGTAAACGTTGGAATCTATTTTAATTTTGGTAAAGCCCAAACTGGATAGAAAGACATCAATTCTACCGTACCATGTCCTGGGTGCCTATTTCAAATCGTAAAAGGCTTTCTTCAATCTACACACATGAGACTCCTTGTCATGTGTCTCAAAACCGAGTGGCTACTCCACATACACTTCCTCTTCCACTACACCATTCAAGAAAGAAGTATTGACATCCATTTGGTGTATCTTCCACTTCATCACTATAGATAGAGCAATTACTGATCTGATGGAAGTGTATCTGGCTACAGGTGGAAAATTTTCTTCATAATCCATTCCTTCTTTCTAGGAGAAACCACAATCCATGAATCTTGCTTTATATTTATCTATGCTACCATCTACAGCATGCTTGATCTTGTAGATCCATTTAGAAGTTACAACAGAATTCCCTTCTAATCTTGGGACAATATACCAGACATCATTCTTCATGATCGATTGATACTCTTTGATCATAGCATCCTTCCATTCTTTCCTTTCTACTGCTTCTTCATAGTTGGAAGGTTCTTTATCAATAATGTCACATAGCAGGGATACATAACTGGAGCAGGACCTAGTTCTCTTTCTTCCTCTGTGTGTTTATTCTGAAGCTCCATATCTTTTTGCACCTTAGATAATTCACATACCCCAGTAGGTTTCATCTTGTGAGTATTTTTCTCCTGAGGTGGATCCACAGGTTCTTGATGTTCTTCTAATTCTCGATCCTCTACTTGAATTTATTTGTTCATGGTTGTATCATGAATTTTGGGTGCTTCTGTTTCTTCAAATTCTTCAGCCAGTCTCTTCCTTGATTTGATGTAGTCTAAATCTTTGTCAAATGTTACATCTCTGCTGATGTCAATATTTTTGAATCCTGGAAAGTATATTCTGTAAGCCTTCGACCTTTCAGAGTATCCCACAAATGTACCCTTCTTAACTTCATCCTCTTTTCTTTCAGAATATGTATGTATACAGGACAGTTGAATATTTTGAGATGGCTGACTTCTGGTTTCTTGCCGAAGAAGACTTCTTCAGGTGTCTTTCTCTCAAGTCCTCTGTGTGGAGTATGGTTCTATACATATATTGCTATTCTGGCAGCTTCTGCCCATAAATGCATGGGAATATCTTGATCATGAAGCATGGCCCTTCCTACTTCCATGATCATTCTATTCTTTCTTTCTGCAACCCAATTCTGTTGTGGATTATATGGAGTGGATAACTCCCTCTTAATCCCCGAGTCTTTGCATAGCTCTTTGAATTCATTTGATGGGAATTCTCCGCCACTATCTGATCGAAAGGTCTTGATCTTGTTTTCGTTGTGGTTCTCGATCAAGGCTTTGAATTCCTTGAACTTGCTAAATACTTCATCTTTGTTCTTCATAAAGTATATCCATGTCTTTATAGAAAAATCATCAATAAAAGAAACATAGTATACATACCCACTTAGTGAATTGGATGACATTGGACTGGATACATCGGAGTGGATGATTTCCAAGATTCCTTTTTCCTTGCTCTCGCTACTTGGAAATGTCTTCTTTGTGTTCTTCCCTGTCACACATCCTTTGCATACACCTTCATGTTTTGTCTGCATTTTTGGGAGACCTTCAACAACTTTTCTTGCAAATCGTAGTGCTATGTAATGCACATGTGCAAGCCTTCTATGCCAATGCTCATTTGGCTGCACCGAGTCATGAACCAAAGCTTTTTCTGGTTGGCCCTTCAATTTGTATAGTCCTCCTTCTTGTTCTCCAATCACTACTGCATCATCAAAAGACTTTCCCTTTGGCCACATGAGGACTTGTCCATCTACAAATGCAACATTCATTCCTTTTGCATCTAATGCAGATATGGAGAGGAGTTTCTTCGTTAGTCTAGGTACAAATAATACATATTTCATCTTAATAGAATTTCCAGAGTCTAGCTTCTAAGAGGATTCACCACTACCTTTTATTGGACACTGGTAGTCATCTCCAAGTTTCACCTTGTGAGGTGACTCGTGTTCCAATAGTTTCACAAAGGATTCCTTTAATTCAGTCATATGTTTGGAAGCACCACTGTCTATAAGCCAATCATTTCTACCATATGTGATAGCTCCCATGAGAGCATAAATCAAAACATATTCTTCATCACTTCAAGAATCATCACTGTCTTGTCTAGTTCTCTTCATGAACATGATGTCTTCTCTTGTTTCCCTTCTTCTTGTGAGAGCTAATTTTGTTTCTAGGACAATCTCTAGAAAAGTCTCCTCTTTCCTCACATGTATAGAAAATTTACTTAGACATATCTATAGGCTTTCTAAAGTTACTCCTTTGGTGAGAGTGCTTACCTCTCTGGTGGCTAGTTCTGCTTTTCTTGGATTGTACTATGAGAGCTTGATCTTCACTTCCCATCTTTTATTCTTGAGATGCTATCTGAGCTTCTTCTTCAAAGCATTCTTCCCATAGTCTGCTGAACTTGACTATCTTATTTCTCACATAGATCCCTTGAATGAAAGAGTCCCATGTCCTAGGGCGACCATTCAAGGTGGTCATTACAATTTCTGCATTCTCCACTTCTTCGTCCACTGCTTCAAATTGTTCTTTGATCTGGGAGACCCTTATAAAGTATGATTGTATGGTCTCCACATTTTGGATCTTCACATTCTTCAACTGGTTCCTCAAGGTCATCTTCCGGTTTATGTTCTTTGGCATCAAACATAGCTTTAGGTGTCTTCAGGGAGGACACCTATGGTATGAGGTGATCCTTGATTGAATAAAAAATAATCCTCTTAGCCATAACCAACTTCTTCTTGTGTAAGGCCTTAGCCTCATCTCCCTCTAGAACTGGAATCTCCTCATTCATGTAGGAGTCGAACTCATTTTCTTCCAGGACCAGGGAGATATTATACTTCCAAGCTCGAAATTTATTAGCTCCCTAAATATTTTCATCAAGCTTGGTATGAAGAGACATCTTAACTGAGAACCTCAAATGGAAATACAAAATATTTATATCTTACCAGGTCAAGATGTCAGATCTGAATCTGGAGCTGAATTTCTGCAGTGCTGGTTCAAGAGCAGATTAGGGTTTTACTCTCCCGAATTTCTGCCCAACCAAAAGCTTTGATATTGATCTCTAAACTTCAATTTTGTGGAGGAGATCAATCCAGGCCTCGGATGACTCAAAAATTGCACTTCTGTGGAAATCCCTAATTTTTGGCAACATTGTACAATAAATAGAGAGGCTCACTCTCTATTTATACTAATTCCTAACTTGACAATGACTCACTAGGGCTGACTTATCTAGGAGAGTCTAATAACCCTAGGGCCCTGCAACTTCAAGGACTTCAACCCTTGAACAATAGGATGGTTACCCACAATGACTTTACATGACTTGTTTACATTATAGAACCTCTTGATAGGAACATGGGGGCATGAAATGACTCAATTACATTACAGATACTTGCTGAAATAAATTTCGAGGTACAATACATGAAATATACAAGTGAATACATTCCGAAGTTACAAATACATCAACATCTAGAAGGTGGTATGTCAAGTGGTAGTCCTCTAGAAGGTGCTCCTCTAGGTGGTAGTCCTCCTAAAAGTGGACCTCCACCAAGTCAACCTCCAAAAGGTAGGCCTCCTTTAGGTGGTCCTCCAAATGATGGACCATCAAAAGGTGGCCATCCATAACCTCCAACAATATTGATAAGTGTCCCTCCAAGCATAGGCATATATGACCAATTAGGTTTCCCCCATGGCGTAAACATGTTCCCAGGGTAATGCATTCTGGGATAAACAATCCCTGACGATGTAGGTTGATAAGCACATTGCTTATAGGTGGTTGATTTGTTGGGTAAGTATAACCCCAAGAAGGTTGATTAACTATAGGTTATACCCCTAAGGGTTTCACTGTATGAGAAGGAGGAATAACCATATTGGTATTCCTGAAAGGGACTACGATTGTTGATTTTCATACAATAAGGGTTTGTCTTGCACTCAAAGTGACTCCACTAACTAATGAAATAACTTGAGCTCGGGGTTCCCCTGGTAGAATATACAGGACAACCATAAGTAGACCCAAGATTTGGAACTATAGTAGTAAGGTTGGAGGGTTGACCTGGATCAAGAATTATTGAACCCTGATTCGATGAAGTTAAACTAGGAGCTACTTGAGACGACAAAAGTGGATGGTAACGGGAGGGGTTTTCTCTGAAAGAAATTGTAAAAGGGTAGACATAGGTGCACGATGAGGAAGAGGTGAAGCGATGATGTTTGCAAGGTTCTCTTGAAAGTTACGTAAATGATCAATATATGTATGGATATTTCTAAACATTTTCTCATTCAATGGAGTATCCATAACAAATTTAACAAAGGAATTTATGGTAGTCCCTTATTCAAAAATAGCTTGACCTAAATATGTTCTCCAAAAATAAGCATCAGGGCCAAATTCCCCCCTGATATGATCAGATGGGTGATTGAAGACCCAATTTGACGAACCAACTTGACCTTCCATTGGAAAATGAAAATTAGTATTAGCCATAGGAGGTTGTTCGACCAAGGGATTATCATAAGTAATGAACTCTTCCCCGACTTCCACAATTGGATTCCTTTCCACATGAGAATTAGCTGTGTCACCTTGGTCTGTGGCTTTCATTGGGCTCTCTCCTACAATAGGAGGAAGGTTAGGTGGTAAGCCTTGAACCCTTTGAGATCGTGTCAAAGGTAACTCAGCCATAATGTTGGTCACCAAAAACCTAACCTAGGGTTTGAAACTAGAATCACACAAAAACCACTTCTACGCAAGCTAAAGGTCACAAGCAAACTTAGGTGATAAGAGGGGCTGATAAAAGCTGGTCCTCACTAGGATTGTCAATTCTTTGCAAATCGCGATATACCGCAGGGTCAAATAGTAAAGCATGACGAGAATTGGGACCATACCCTTTCCTGAATACCCAACTACCTAGAGGACACATGCGTAGTAGCTCCCCGGGTGTTGTTCTCTGTGTATTGCTCCAACAAGACGACCAAAAGGATTTTTTCAGTTGGTTTATGGTATCCTAGAGGGCTCTCCCGGTATACACAAGATATGTGGGAGCTCAAATACGTGTTAGTGATGTCTAATGCACAACCGTTTTACAGGATCCTTATGATATACTACCAAGTACGTGAATTACCTGCCTATATGCCTCAAGGGTACATGAAAGGTCGTTCAATATACCGATTGGTACGTGGAAGAAATACAATCCCCTGAGATGCAGTGCAAGAAATAGAGAAACAAATCCTATGTTTTAAGACACTAAAACACATCTATATCGTATCACTCAAGTTACTAAAATTTTTAACCTAGAACTAGTGTTAATTTTATCTTGAATGATTAGGTGAATGCATGATGTGTGGACAGAAAAGAAAAACCATGTAGAATGATTATGCAAATTTTTCACTTTATCGTTCGAGGTATTCCCTACTTACAGGAGAGAGAGAATGATTCAATTCCGTTTATAAGCAAAAAAATCCCAAACAGTCACATTGAACTATATTTCAAAATGCAAAGAAAGAAACAAACTTCTAGTAACTAATCTTGAAATAAAAATGAAGTAAGATCTCTTTTTTGAAAATAAAGGTACTACTACTACTTAGAAAACTAAACTCTTTTTAAAATTCTTCAAATATGAACAAATCAAACTCAACCTATGATATTTTGGCAAGAAAAGAGCATATAAAGAAAAAAATCCTACCTGGCACTGCTTGCAAAAGATTGGTGACAGAGCATTACCACCTGGGCACCGTCTTTTGTCCACTTGAAAAGATCGATGGCACCACCTCTTGACTACTGAGCATATGCAATGGGCATGTCCTAATGTCATTTTTGAGAACGTGGTGGCTCCTGTAGATTTCAAAAAAAAAAGGAGCAAAACAGAGAAATTTAAGTATCATACAATTGGCATCAAACCATGAAAATTACAGGAAAATTAAGCATAGAAAGAAATATGTCTCACATTTGAGCAGATATGGTTAAACTAAACACAACTCTCACTACAAACTAGAAGATATGATTACTTGAAAAAATTGAAGCTTTGAAATAAAGACAAGGACTGGAAACGAAGAAAGATAATAAGTTTTGAATTGAAAACCAAGAGAGATCAGAAGATCTAAATGTCTTCCCCTATATGGTTTCCATATTTGTTGCTGAAAATTCTCACCTCATGCAGATAGGAGTTGTTTCCCTAGATATTAATGGTACAGTTCTAGAACAAATGAGTGGTAACAAGGATAAGCACTTTCCCTATAATTGATAGGTATCTAGAATGAGTCTTTTATCTATCATGCAGTATGATGCATCACTATTCTATGGTGCTAGATATCCATAGATGTACCTGAAATAAACAAATCAAACAACAAACAAGATTAAAAGTACCAGAAAATGATCTACAACTCTATATCAGTGACTAATAAATCTGATAACAAAATGAGTGATCATAACACAATACATTTTATGTGAAAGAAACCATGATCGCATAAAGATGAAAGAGGAGGGATTACAACCATTACCTTAGTGTTGTGATGCCTCCTCACAAGCCAAGTCTTTTCCTCAAAGCTCCAACTTGCCTTCTCTATGCTCACCCTATATTTGGCTAGAACTTTAGTGCAAGGACATAACTTTCCTTCTCCAACCCATGGGGGATGAGATAGTATTTATAGCTCTTGGGAGGATATAAATGGTTGAGAAAATGGTGGATGAGGTGGAAGGGAGATCCTACTAGGGGGTAACTCAACTCTAGGTGGTCCAAAAGAGTAGGGATGAGGGTGCCACGAAGATTTCCTTCAAGAAGCTTCGTGAATCTTCTATTTTTCCTTTTGAAACTCGAGCAATGATCTTTCACTCTGTAGACAAAGAAACCAGGGTGGAATCGCTTATTGATCAAAGGGTAAATATGGTGGTACCGCTCATTGTCAAGAAACAAGAGGCATTACTGATGAGGGTAACGCTTATTGCATAAAGGGAAAAAGTGGTGGTGGACTTGGGTATGAAAAATAAGAGTCTTGGCCAGTGTCCAACTTCACATTTTGGGGATGGGATTGAAGCCAATTTCTGATGTTTTGAACCTCAACACATGATGCTGACAATAATTGAGTGTAACATATATCGACTTCTTGTACTCCTTATATGATCATGATATTTGTGGCAATTCATTGATTGGTAAATATTGTGGTAATTATTAAAAAGTAAAATGTCTCAAATCTTGATTGTAGTAGATTAGTATACATTATTTTTTGGATGATTTATTGTTGAGAACTCTTTGGAGACTTAGTTAATGCATTTATTCCATCCATGTTTTGTAGGAGTGATAATGAGGGTGATGAGTATAGTAAGATTGTGAGGATCTTAAATGGCATATTTCTAGACAAACAAAAGAATACTTTAACAACAAATTTAATTTAGCTCATGATCTCGGACACAATTTCAATGAGATTCATCTTGTTGGTTATAAATCCCAAAATTCCCTACAATCATGGATCCTAGAAACAAGGCTGAGTTGTAAAACCAAAAACTCCGACGAGCATGTCAAGGGAATTACTCAATTTCTATTGTTTTCAGATTCACCAATTTATGTTGGAGATGTTGTTGAAAATACACCATCTAGAGCTAGTAGAGAAGGAATGAAAATTTTATATGACTCTCAAATTTCTATTGATTCAATGCCTTCTTTTGGTTCTACTTGAAATTTAATTTCATATATAGTATCAAACCAATAAGAATCTACTTCAAAAAATACATTTCTAGATAATATATATATATATATATTCTGTAGAAAGGACATAAAATTATCTTGAATGATTATTTTCTAGTGTTCAAGAGTCCCTAGATTCCTTGGTGAACAGTGCCAATAGTGCGTTGAAGGATACTTACAACAACACTAATGCATCCATTTGAAATACACAAAGAATCTTTCAGATTCATTTGAGAATACAATTTATGGAATTCTTCCCATGGGTGATAACTATTGAGGATTTGCACGCAATAATTCAATTGGATTTATGAGCCCTTTTCAGATGGGACTCACTAAAAAAAATGTATAAAAAAGGTTGTGCTAATCATAGAAAATCTACAGGTTCCATGCTAGGAATAGTAGTAAATTTGGTGACATATGTTTATAGATTTACAAAGGCTTTGCTTCCTGCTGAAGTAAAATATGTATTAGATGTTGATGAAGAGAAGGAATAAAAAATCATTCATCCTCTTGGGTTTTCTTTTCGAAAGGAGATTAAGATGCTTTCCTACTTGTTCTTTATTTTCAAAATGATTTGCGAGAGACAATTTATCATTTAAAAGTATTTATTTAGTTTTTTAAAAATATTTGTCTTGGAAGTATGCAAACTACGTTTTGAAAAAGGAGCATTAGAATATTGTTTTACATTTATCTGCTCAACTGGACAATGAACACCATTATCCTAATGCTAACTAGGACTTGAATATTTTGTTACAGGTTCATGATGTAATTACAGATATTGAAAAAGCAATAGGCGTGAATCTCAAAAATCCAGTTATTCCAACCATAGTGTTTGTTGGCGATACTATTTTTGTAGGGTATAGATATTTACCGTTAACAAAAAATAAAATGTTATTATCTAGCTCATATCACTTGTTAGCTAGTGTTTCTTAGGTATTTGAAAATGCATTATGTAGTTAAACTAAAATTGACATAGTATTACATGCAAGATTTATTTATGGCAATACATATATGAAGGATATTCTGTAAATCTAACTGCTAAATTGGCATCAAAACTCCTTAGAAAGAAAAATAATACCTTGTTAATTGATATCTGGCCTCAGACAAGGTCACTATAAATTTAATTTTCTTCTTCTTTACTAAGAGTACTTATTTATGAAATAATACAATAAAACATGAAGAGATGGGTCAAGCCGAAAGATCCTATTTTGAAGAATATTCTTCCCTATAAAGCAGAGTCGATACAAGCCAATTACTTTGAAAAGGATGTAACCTTGGATATCTTGTAGTCTTGTATATTTTTCTACATAATCATATTCCGTGTCATGTTCCTTAAAAGTAAAATAAATTTTGTAAATGCCTCCACACATGGCATCGAACTTTCCAGTACCATATTTCCAACGAAGTGCCCAAATTTTCACATGGAGAGAGAATTTTTAATCCCAATTTCTGACCTTTTAAAATGATTCCACCAAATAAGTGTCCCACTATTACAACCAACCTTTCAGGTACTTACTATTTTTGTTGGCATGAAAATACCTTTTAGGAAATCTATCATAAGTTTCAATTATTGCTTCCTTTGGATGTCTATGCATAGCCAGTGATAATTTATTGGGCATATTCTATTATCATTATCAAATTATTCTCTATATTTTCTTCTCACTATGGAAAAATTAAAATGGGAAATGTTTGATTTAAAATGCATTTAAATATAGTGGGGGAATACAAAGGAATGATCTTCCGCATCCAAATTGAATGAGTTTAGAACATAGATTTTAGGGTTCATGGATGAAGGTGGGGTATGGGGATAGGGAAGGGATGCCATTTTTTAAATGAATGTGCATCGGGATACATGGTAACTACAGTGTGATCCACTATTTCAAAAGACATCATGAAGTTATGAGTTTTCATCAGTTCACTATGGTGTATTTTGTAGAAAAGCACATTTTCATGAGTTTTTACAGTAGTTTAATTGATACATTATTAAAAAATATCACACAAGGTTTTGCGTAAAGAATAAAATATTGGAATTTTTTTTTTGCATTTCTTGTTTAATTTTTTGTACAATTTTTTATACAATTTTTGGTTTTTGAAAGAATGAAAATTTTATGGTCAATAGCACAGATCTTGATTGTAATACCCTGGTTTCAACCCTAATTGCATTAAATTATAAATAATGTAAATAACATTAATAAATCATAGTGTGGAGCTCAAGGAAAAGGCACCACCATGGATTTAGTGTTCTACATTTCGACAATTAAAATCGATGTCGATGGTTATTGTGCTAGTTGATGGCACAATATAATTTCTACATCATGTAAATATGCAATTAATAAAATACCCACAACTAGATATGTGAATGCAACATTAAAGAGATGGGGGCATGATTTCCTAAGGATAAGGGGGGGCGAGGGGGGGGTGTATTCAAACCCTTGAGCAAATGAGGAAAATCCAACCACCTTTCTTGTCTTATTCACCAGCCATTTAAATTCTCTAGGAGTTAGTTGGGCAGTTATTTCCTTGGAGCTCGTGAGGCATGAGCAGCCATCAAATCTAGCAGGGCCATCAGCCTTGACCACACACATCCCCAAAGGGGAGACTCATTCATTTTTCCCTCATGCACAGGAGGCAATGATTTTTCTCATGCACTCACGATCAGGCACTATGCACTCTCTCAGGTAGTTGGTTTTCCTCATGCAGGCGTTCTATTCCTTAGTCCTCCATCCTCCATTTTCCTAGGCACTATTTTGTAGTCTGCTCCATTCTTCCCATGGTTGGAAATCCATTTTTGGGGTTGCTGAGTGTATGTGTAGCTAGGAAAACCATTTTTGGTGTTCTTGATTGAATACATAGTAGAGATTCAAGATTTGGAGATTTGTTGGGAGCGTTTTTGTCTCCTCACGAATGGGCTAGAGCTCTGGGCATTTTTCCTCACGTTTGTAGCAGTTTCGTGTGTTTTCCCCATGGATGGGAGGTTGTTTTGTTAATGTTAAGTGGATGGGATCTATACTGGGCATTTTTCTATTGTTTCATCCTTCACACAATTGGGAAATTGCACTTTGGGTCCATATCCAGAACTTGCATTTGTTGTGTAGTGTATCCTGTGTGGTATCAGAGCCCATTTTGCAGCTTTTGGCCTTAATGGGCCATGAAGGATCAACCTGTGTCCAGCAAGAAGAAGCTAACAACAGCAAAAAAAATATAAATTTTTCAAAGTGTTTGGAGATAATTCTCCCTTATTGGCCGAGAAAGCTGAAGATGAGCCGATAGTGTCGACTGCGTTGCTAAAGGTAGCCGACGAGAAGGGAAAGAGGAAAAAATTTTAGAAATTTTTTTCTAAGTGATGAAGTATCTTCATGTGGGTTGGATGAGATAATTGAAGATGAGCTGATAGTGTCAGTTGGGTTGGAAGATTCGAGCTGATGATGCCGTAGTGACAGTATCGATGTGAAGAGAAAATCCAAGCCGATACGTCGACTACATTTCCAAAAAAGAAGTCAACGAGCTGAAGCGAAGATGTCAACGAGAAGAGTTGAGTGAAGACAAACTGATTCGACGACTGTGTTGTCTGGTTTTGATCGACATGGCAGTCGAAGCCACCTAAATTTCTTCGACACAAAGAAATCCGCTGCATATCAACGGAAAAAAAAGAATTGAGCCAATGTGAGTCGGTTGGGAGTTGAGGATTGAGTCGGCATGTGTCGAGTGGGACTTGAGGATTGAGCCAACATGAGTCATGTATAAGTTGAGAATTGATACGACATGAGTTGGCTGGAAGTTGATGTTTGATCCAATACATGGCAGTTGAGTCAAGCCGACAAGACAAAAGAAGAAGAAGAAAGCAAAGAAGAGGAAAATTTTTGGAAAATTTTCTAAGTATGGGAAAATTGGAAAAAAAGTTGGAAATTTTTCCAACGCTACGAAAAGGATCCAACATAGGAAAGTCTGAAATTTTTCCACAACGGTGGATGGAAGTGGGAAATTTTTCTGATGCATCACAGCAGAAGGGTCTGTCGAAAGAAACCCTGAAAATTTTCCGACGCAACGCAGCAGATGAAAGTCAGAAATTTTTCCGATGCAGCGAATGAAAGTTAGAGATTTTTTTGGTGTAGTGGATGAAAGTCAAAAGGTGTTCCGAGACGATGGAAGGATCCGTCAAAAGAAACTTCAAAAATTGTTTGATGTAGCGAATGAAAGTCAGAGCCAGAAGGATCCGTCAGAAGAAACTTTGGAAGTTTTGCGACAGAATGGAAGGCTTGATCTGAAGAAAATTTGGAAGTTTTATGACGTAGCTGAAGGCTTGATCTAAAGGAACTCCAAAATTTTTTCGACGCAGGAGAAAGCTCGATTAGAAGAAGCTCTTAGATTTTGCCGACGCGTCGGGAGCAAAGGAGAAAATTTTTCTGATCGAACGAAGATGAGCCGATAGTGTTAGTTGGGTTGGAATATTTGAGTCGACGATGCTGCAGTGACAGTATCGGTGTGAAGATAAAATCCAAGCCGATACGTTGGCTGTGTTTAAAAAAAGAAGTCGACGAGCTAAAGAAACGATGTCAACAAGAAGAGTCGAGTGAAGACAAACTGATTCGACGGCTGTGTTGTATTGTTTTCATCGACATGACGGTTGAAGCCACCTAAATTTATCCGATGGCAAAGAAAGCCGCTACATATCGACAAAAAAGAAAGAATTAAGCCAATGCGAGTCGAGTGGGAGTTGAGGATTGAGCCGGCATGTGTCAGATGGAGGTTGAGGATTGAACCAACATGAGTCGTCTAGAAGTTGAGAATTGATACGACACGAGTTGGGTGGAAGTTGAGGTTTGATCCAATACATGGCGGTTGAGTCAAGCTGATAGGAAAGAAGAAGAAGATGAAAGCAAAGAAGAGGAAAACTTTTGGAAATTTTTCTAAGTATGGGAAAATCGGAAAAAAAGTTGGAAATTTTTCCAATGCTATGGAAAGGATCCAACAGAGGAAAGTCTAAAAGTTTTCGACAATGGCAGATGAAAGTGGGAAATATTTTTGATGCGTCATGACAAAAGGGTCCATCGAAAGAAACCCTGAAAATTTTTCGACGCAGCGTAGCAGATGAAATTCAGAAAGTTTTCCAATGCAACAGATGAAAGTTAGAAAGTGTTCCGACACGACGGAAGGATCCATCGAAAGAAACTTTAGAATTTTTTTGATGCAGCGAATGAAAGTCAGAAATTCTTTCGACGCGATAGAAGGATCCGTTAGAAGAAACTTTGGAAGTTTTGTGAGGCAGCGAAAGACTCGATCCAAAGAAACTTTGGAAGTTTTCTAACACAGCTGAAGGAACGATCTGAAGAAACTCCAAAATTTTTCTGATGCAGGAGAAGGGTCGATTTGAAGAAACTCTTGGATTTTGTCGACACGTCAAGAGCAAAGGAGAATTTTTCTGATTGAACGAAAAGGGAGAAGGTTGTTGATACGAGTTGAGAAAAATTGACAAATTTTGCCGACACGTCAAAAGGAAACCTGAATGGAGGAAATTGAAACATTCATCGAAATAGGGAAATTCAACAGGTTTCCAACTGGGATTGCAGTGGCCAAAACGATGAAAAATGGTAGTGATTTTATGCACCATATTCCGTGAAAATGAAATATATACAAAAAAAAATGAGGGGGAAAGCCCCCTTTACCCCCGTCATCCACCTAAGACAGTCGTTATTACAAAAAGGAAACTACGGCAAGGAGTAGTTCTAATTAACATAATTTTTAAACTTAGCCAACCCGACGAAAGGCACATTGACCTTTCATGCCTACAAGAAGTAATTGGTAAGTAATTATTTGAATTTATGATTGACTAACAAATGTTGTTGTTAACACATTTTGCATAGTCATAGTGCAAATTGAAAAGTTGATCTTGGTCTAACCAAGAGGGTCAAAGAAGATCGGATCCAAGAATATTAACAACATGGATGATGTACAGGATCCTTGTGGACATGGAAAAGATACTATGGGGTAAAATCCAAGATACCCATAAGAGGGAAGAAAGCCACTCCAATGCTGGCGATGTGGAGGACCCTATTTGCCCCGAAGGACCCCATTTTCCCCGAATGTTTCCACATGGGGAAGGGCATGTAAGGCCATCTTAAAATGTCCAAGGTCATGGAACTTAAGCTATTGGGAAGTGGTAACATGAGAGCTCCCCATATGTTACAGCTACCATAAGAATCATGACGACAGAGTTGCAGGATTGTAAAGAAGAAAATAAAAGGTTGGTCAAGGATTTGGTAGAGCAAAACCAGTTGACTACATCCATGCTATAGAGTTTGCCAGATCTCCAAAAGCAGATAAAATCTGAAAATCCATTAACAAAGATAGAAGGGAGTAGAAGAAATCCCCACGAGAACAATGAGAAGCTTAACCCAAGGAAGAAAGAGCTTAAACCTTCTCACCTCTTGAAGCAACAAAGGAAACCATCATAAGATGTGATTGATCCGGCTAGAGTGATTAGGGAAAACCTAAAGGAACCACTCAAATGTTGGGGATGTGAAGGACCCCATATACGCAGGGATTGTCCACTTGAGAATAGAAATGAGGGTCATGTCCCTAGCACCCAAGAAGATGAAATTGTAGGTCAGGAAGCAAGGATGATTCCTAAAATTTGTGCAGTAATAGACCACCAGGTAGGTCATAACTCAACTATGGTGGAAGTTGAGGGTGAGATTGTTGAACAGACTGTTCCTGTTTTGATTGACCCTGGATCCACTCAAAACTATATTACCCCTAGACTTGTGGAGATGTGCATTTTGAAGAAATCAAAGCATATAAGATCATGGTTAGTCCAACTAGTCACTGGAATTAAGGAGGTTAGTGAGGTGGCAATGAAATATCAATTGGTCATGGATGGGTTACTCACCTATGTAGATTTGAATGTTCTACCACTTGGATCATATGATGTCCTCATTGGAATGGATTGGTTGGAAGCACATAGAGAAAAGCTTGATTGTTACAACAAGACTTTCGAGTGCTTGGATGAAGAAGGAAACCTAGGGGTTGTGAAAGGCTTTCCAAAAGTGATCTCTAGAAGGAACTATTCAGCAATGCAGCTAAATAATTTCTATGGGAAAGGTTGCCGAGTGTATGCAGCTAAATAATTTCTATGGGAAAGGTTTCCGAGTGTATGCAACTAAATAATTTCTATGGGAAAGGTTGCAGAGTGTATGTAGCTCATGTTTTGGAGGAAGCAGAGCATGATACTCCTAGGTTGAATGAATTTCATATTCTACAGGAATTCAGGAATATTCTTCCTGATGAAATTCCAAGTCTTCCTCCAAAGAGTGGCATTAATTTTACCTTTGAGCTTGTTCCTTGAGGAGCACTAGTGTCCCAAAAACCCTGTGCGATGATCATACCAGAGATTTTAGAGTTGAAATGTGGCTGTAAGATTTGTTGGAAAAGAAGTACCTCGGGTCGAGTGTGTTTCCTTGGGGAATACCATCCCTGTTTGTGAAAAAGAAATATGGTACACTCTGGTTATGTATTGATTATCGATAGCTGAGAAAAGTCACCATGAAGGACAAGTATCCTTTGCCTGGAATTGATGACCCTTTTAATCAAATGAGAGGAGCAAAGGTATTTTCCAATATTTACTTAAGGTATGGTGACTAGCAGGTAAGGATAAAGAATGAAGATGTTCATAATACAACCTTCAAAGCAATGTATGGATCCTATGAGTTTGTAGTAGTACCATTTGGTCTCACAGATGCACCAACTACGTTTATATGCCTCAAGAATAATGTTTTCAGCAGGTACTTGGGAAAGTATGTTCTTGTTTTCATTTGTTTTCCTTGATGACATTCATACTTATTCAAAGGATGAGGAAAAACATGTGGAACAATTGAGGTTGACCTTGAAATTGATCAGGAAGCATCAGTTGTATGCAAGGTTGAGCAACTATGACTTCTACAAAGATGGAATTCATTATTTGGGTCACATTATATTAGATAAAGGAATATATGTATACCCTGAAAAGATTGAGGCCATGAGAAGTTGTCCTGCTCCAAGAAAGTTAACAAATGTAAAAAAAATTGTGGGACTTACAGGATACTACAGGAGGTTCACTGAAGGATATTTTGCAAACAAAATTGAGTCTATGTATGGGTTGAGGAAGTTGTTGGTTGTAGAGCCTGATCTTCGAGATCCAAATATATTATTCAGTTGTGTTTGTAACCCAGGTGTATTGTACACTCTTTCCCCCTTTCTTGGGTTTCAGGGCAGCACCTCAAGAAAGGGGGTTCAGGGGCGAAGCCCCTGAAAAACATTTTGGGATATGTGTTGGCCAAGAGTTATGCGGACCCATGGTATTGGGTTAACCGTAGTATTTTCCCATGGTATTTTTCCCTTATAAAAGAAATAATTGTAAAATGACTGAGCATGGTATGGTATTGTATTGGAAGATATATTGTGAGAGCGTGAAGAGGAAGTGCAACGATTTTGCTGCAAGTTGTATCCCTTCACCTTTCTGGACTATAATAAAAGGACTAGCAATTTCTTTGTGGACGTAGCCCATCGTTTGGGTCAAACAAGTTATATCTGTGTCTCTCTCTAATGTTTTAATGTGTTTTGCATCTGTTTTATTGATTTAACTGTATATTTGTTATTGCTCTGTGGTCCTATTTTCTAATAGAAGCTTGCATGTGAACTTGTGGTTCCATGAGGAAATAGCCATTTCTGAAGACTGCAGGTAGAATAACCTAAGAACAAAAGTATGGCTATACACACTGAAACTAGGGTAGGAAACTGCCATGTGCTATGAAAAGGATGTCATGATTGAAATCTAACTTTTGAACATAATAGATTTTGAACTTCAGATTTTAAATTTTGTTGTTAATCGAATATTATTAACTGCTTGGATTATCTAAAATGGTATCAAGATGACATGTATGTGAATGTCCAGGTTTTGGAAAACATGTTTAAGCTAGGGATGAGTACTCCCCACTTGCGAAAGCCAAACAATATAAGGATGACCTCATGGTTGCAAAAAACTTATTTTCTGTGGGAAGTAGAATTGTGAATTTAAATTTTGGATTTGGCTATCAATGTATTAATAATTGGATAATTGGAAATTTATCCAAAAATGAAATAGATTTGAAAATATATGATTAAATTTATATGATGACATCTAATATGAACTGCATGCTTATATGTAACGTAGGTGAGATGATGAAAACATGTTCTATTTGTACATGGATCCTTGGAAAGATGTACTTGGATACACAGCTTCTCGAAGGGATATGTTTGGAATAGGTTTGAACACCTATGGTTGATTTTTTTTTATGGTGACATCTCATATGAACTGCATGCTTGTATGTAACATAGGTGAAATGATGGTTGTCTTCCCGTGGAGTACATATCTCTCTTGAGGATGTGTTTAAGAAACATGACTCCTCTAGAAGGAAGTATGAGGGTACATAGCTTCACCCCCTATAATCTAGGCACCGATATGCATCACTGGGGATGTTGAGGGTGTAAGACATCCAGTTAGACTTCTTTCTGCACACATTCACCCCATAAGGGGTCTGTCACGAGAGTGGGGCCTTTGTGAAGAGAATAACCCCTAGGTATTATAATGTCTAGAAAGTAAGCGCCTGAGCATTGGTAAGCACTTGGAGGAGGTGCTAGTCCCTTAAGCCAAGAGTCGTCATTAAAGCACCTAGGAAGGTGTTAAGCTCTGAAGCGGGGCTGAACAGATCTTGGTTGGGAAATTATACATAGATAAGTATTTGATTACTTGACAAATCCTTGTTGCTTTTATGTAATTATACATATTCATATAATGTGGTCCGAATTTTGCAAAATATTGTTAAAGGTTGCATCTTATAGAAATGAATCTGACAAGTGAGTTGATTCATTTTGTCGTCTATAAAGGAATTTCTTGAGCTTGGGCAGCACTGGAAGAGGTACTAGGCTCTTAAGCCGGAGCTGCCATTAACCACCCAAAGAGGTGTTAGGCTCAGGAGCAGAGCTACCCAATCTCAGTTGAGAGTTGTTACACAGATAATGCTGGAGGATTGGTAAGCACTGGGAGGAAGTGTTAAACCTTAAGCAGAGCTTCCATTAAGCACCTAGAGAGGTGTTGGGATCTAGAAAAAGGCTGTTAGGTTTATTAATCCTCCCTTGTCCAATTTGGTCATATGTCTAAATCAAGATTCATGTCTAAATAGGGAGTCCATCCAGTCTATTTTTAGTCATTAGCACTATTGGGTCCACTTGGCCTAACTGGGGCACATGTTCTAGTAACTAAAGTGTGGGGAACACTAATTGAGGCTTACTTCCATTGATTTCACTTGCATGCATAAGTTTAGGAGCCTCCTAGATCAATCCCTACAATTTAGGAGCCACTAGGAGCGCCGATACAAACCAAGGTCAGTTGAGTTGAGTTGGTGACTAGTCAAGCTCAGTTAGGAGTCAGTTACATTCAGTTATAGTCCTCTACATTTAGTTAGCACTAGGTTTGCATGGTTGCATGCAGGAGAGGTGCATTCCTCACCTACCATAGTAAGTTAGGCTTAGTTAACACTAAATTAGGCACTTAAGTTGTGATTTAGAACTCCGATGAACTCTGATAATGATTTATACATGGTCAGTTAACCATTTAGTCAAGTAGAGTCTAATCAATTCGAATTTCCTCACATGGATTCAAATTGCTTGTGGCTATTTATCCATTGTAATTTTTATCTAATTACTTTTGATTAATGAAAGCATTCATAGTTGTAGGCCATTTTTGCATTGTTTCATTCTTCAATTACTGAGTAAATTGTGTGATATTTTTGTGACTTGTGTGTTGATCCATAGATATATGTGCTCAATTTAATATGGTATCAGAGCCTCAGCAAGACAAGGCACTCCTCCTACTATAGATCCATACTTGTATCATTTTTTTTAGCAAAATTTCTCCTTCAAGTACTGCACCAAAAGTGGAGAATTTACCACTTAATATCCCAAGTTAAGGGATTGTTGATCAAGCTTGCTTGATCAACTATGTTGGGTGTGAAGGAAATTACAAAAGTGCAGAATGCCGAACTTATTTTTTCTGTTTGATTGTGTGGTTTACATGTTTATCACTCCTCTTCACTACATTCACTATAAGCACTTCAATCTCCTTCAGAGCATTCTCTACAGTAGCTCAATCTTCTCCACTACATTCTAAATGGCACCTCCAATGAAACTCCTCACTCCTTTCAACTATCACCAGTGGAAGGAGGACATGGAGATGCAACTATGCTCCAAAAGACTCTTCAAGCTCACAATGGAGGAAGAGAAAGAGCGAATTCATTATGTTGACAAACAAAAGTATTGGAATAGGCTTGATGAAGCCTACAGATGCTTGTGCCTCTCAATCGCTCAATATATTCTCTTCCACATCAATGGATTGAGGACTCCCAAGGAGGTTTGGGATAAGCTTTCCTCCTTATTTGACAAGCAGGATGATGTGAGGGTCTATTAGCTAGAGAATGAGTTGATTTCACTTCATCCCGCCAATTTCAAAACACTCAATGACTTCTTCACAAAATTCAAGAATCTAGTGTTCCAATTGAAGTTGTGCAAGGTTGAGAAGGAGAATGATCAACTCATCCTTGCCATCCTTTCCAAGGTTGGTGTAAACTATTCAATCTTTGCATCAACATTTCATTTTGTGAAGCTCTCTACTCCAAACTGAAAGACGCCTACTCTTAACTCTTTCATTGAATCTCTCACTCAGGAGCATGACAAGTTGATCCAAATGGGGATCATTCAATCTTATAGAGATCAAGCACTTGATGCAGTAGGATCTAAGGTAGATAATGACAAAGAGAAGCACAAGGATGAGTCTCCTATATATAAAGAGAAATCAAAAGAGCCTTCAAGTTCGAAGAGAAGTAAGAAGAATGGAAAAGGAAAGACACTATGTTCTTACTCTGGAAGGGAATTTCATCCATAAAGCACCTTTATGAGAAGAAAAATAGATGAGATGGCTCTTCTGAAGAAGAAGAATAACATTACTGTACCTACTAGCACAAGGAAGGCTTACCAGAAGGAAGAAATTGAATAATATGAAGAGACATTCCATGCATTGAAGGCTAGCTGCTCCACAACACATGCATTCCTCATTGATTATGGAGCTTCCAATCACATTCTTGCATCCAGAGAATCATTATATTCCTTGCAGTATTTTGATGGTAGTAGTATTTAGATGGGAAAGGATAGTCAATTTCAAGCCAAAGGGAAGGGCTCTATCAAGCTTGAACATGGAAAGTTCAAATATGTGCTTTATGTTCCCTCCTTAGCTGCAAACCTATTATCTGTATACCAGATGACTCATACTGGCTCTCCAAAGCGAGTCATATTTGGTCCTAACTCAGTGGAGATCATAGATATCTCTACTAGGAACATCATAGTGAAGGGTGATGCAAATCATGCCTCAAAGGGATATGATTTCTCACAATTCATGCCATTTTCAAAACCATTGCACTCTCAACAGCCACTTGTAAGGGAAGGTAAAAAAATTTCATTTACATCTTTTGCAGTTTCCAATAGTATTGCATATCCAACTGTATTAATTTAGGAGATTGAGATTCAGGGTGATTCAGATCCAGATCCAGACCCTCCTTCCAAATTGGAAGCTAGGAAGATGACTAGAACTCCATCTGACACTCACAAGGGAAAGACCCTTGCGCTATGTCATGAAATTTTACCTCCTTTAGAGAGATACAATAGACTCCCTATAAGATGCTACATGGAAAGGGCTCAATCTCACTACATTCAGAAGAATAGAGCTAATCAAACACCTCTTCATCCAATAAGAGATAAAGGTTACATTCCTCCTTCCTTCCATCATCATTTTGGGAGAAGATGGAGAAGTATACATGCTAGGCCCCAGGATACCTATGCACAAAACATCATGCATGCTACTTCACTACATCATAGAGATTGTAACAATACATTTTCAAGTTTTTCAAACTTGAATTCTGATTCTATCTGCTTAGTTAGAGGGGGGTATTTTTTCCCATGTGTTTTTTCCACGGAGGCTTCACTTGTTGACCAATATCCTATCACGTTAGTTCATATTGTGGGTTTTAAAATTATCAAAAATCGAACCAATATATTGCGGGTATTGGGTGGATGAGGGGTTTAAGGTGGGGGTGCGTAGGGTGGTTTATAAGTATTGAGGTATAAAAAGGGGTGGGGAGGAGGTTTTAAGTATTGGGAGGGGGTTTCAACAAAAAGAATTTGGGTCAATATCTCTCGAAATTAAGGGTATTCTTTAATATCGCACAATCGCACATGCTATGTGAGAGGTTCACTAAGTAAAGTCCTTGTGGTTTTTTCCCACAGCTCCTTGTATTGAGCAGTTAATTTACTTTACTTGATGTAATGGGTGACCTATGGTCTTAGTTACCAGGGCCCAAATATTTTCCAATTTAGCATTCAGGGGGGTTTTAAGATTATTAATCCTCCCTTGTCCAATTTGGTCATGTGTCAATTAGGATTCATGTCTAAATTGAGAGTCCATCCAGTCTATTTTTAGTCACTAGCACCATTGGGTCCACTTGGCCAAATTGGAGCACATGTTATAGTTACTAAAGTGTGGGGAACACTAATTGAGGCCTACTTCCACTGATTGCACTTGCATGCATCAATTTAGGAGCCTCCTAGATCAATCCCTACAATTTAGAATCCATTGGGAGTGCCGATACCAACCAAAGTCAGTTGAGTTGAGTTGGTGACTAGTCAAGCTCAATTAAGAGTTAGTTACATTCGGTTCTAGTCCTCTACATTCGGTTAGCACTAGGTTTGCATGGATGCATGTGGGAGAGGCCCATTCCTTGCCTACCACAATCAATTAGGCTTAGTTAACACTAAAGTAGACACTTGAGTTGTGATTTAGAACTCTGATTAACTCCGATAATAATTTAGACAAGGTAAGTTAACCATTCAATCAACTAGAATCTAATCAATTTGAATTTCCTCACATGGATTCCAATTGCTTGTGGATATTTAGCCATTGTACTTCATTGTAATTATTATCTAATTACTTTTGATTAATGAAAGAATTCACAATTGCAAGCCATTTTTTCACTATTTCATTCTTCAATTACTGAGTAAATTGTTCGATATATTTTGTGAGTTGTGTGTTGATCCATAGATCTATGTGCTCAATTTAATAAAGGATACTCGTTCTTGACTGAGATATGATATACAGATAAGTATTTAGTTTACTTATCAAACTTTTGTTGTTGTTGATTTTCTGTACAAATATACATGAGCATATGATGTAGCCATGATTTTGATAATATTTTTATAGAATGCACCTTATAGGAATGAATCTAACATGTGAATTAATTGTTGTGGTGCCCAAAAAGAAAGCGCCGAGCTTGGTGAGAACCTAGAGGGAGTTTTGGGTTCAAAAGTAGAGCTGTTGGATCTCGACTGAAAGATATTTTCAAGTGATTCAAGGTTTGCACACCCAGGTGTGGGGTGCGGTGGGGTTGTGAGTTCCATGGTTGTATTAAGCCCAGTCGAACACCTATGGAACCAAAAGAAGATACTTATACAGATAAGTATTTGGTTCACTTGGCAACTTCTTGTTGATTCAATGTCAATATACATGTGCATGTGATTCATCTATGGTTTTAAAAAATATTGTCCATATTAATATGGGAATTCACTCATTGAATGGGGCTTGAGCATAGGTATTGCTAGATACCAAAGACATTGAAGATGTTTGAAGCTGTGAAGCAGGATTGTCCAAGCCTAGGAAAAGATTCGATGGCGTGTGTTGATGCATGTAATCAAGGACTTGGAAGAGTCCGTACGCAAGACAACCGCGTAGTGGGACCAAGGAGGATTTCCAGATCACACCATTAGACAAGTGAAAAGCAGAAGGAGCACCATGATCCTAATGAAGCTACATGGGAGTTGGAGGGTGCCATGCAATTGGCACATCCATTTTTTTTCAATTTTGCAGAGCACTGGGCTAGCACCAGTATAGCCTTTTGTTCAATTTTGTAAAGCACTAAGGTAGTGCCACGGTAGCATTTTTATGCAATTTGATGAGCACTAACGAAAGTGCTATTGAAGGGGGAGGGGATTATAATACCTCGGTTTCAACCCCAATTGCATTAAATTATAAATGATGTAAATAGCGTTAACAAATCATGATGTGGAGCTCAAGAAAAAGGCCCCACCATGGATTTATTGTTCTACGTTTCGATAATTAAAATCGATGCTGATGGTTGTCATGCTAGTTGATGGAACAATATAATTTCTACATCATGTAAATATGCAATTAATAAAATACCCACAACTAGCTATGCCAATGCAACATTAAAGAGATGAGGGCATGATTTCCTGAGGATAAGGGGGGGGGGTATTCAAACCCTTGAGCCAATGGAGAAAATCCAAATGTCTATGGGAGAACCCATCAAGCTGCCAACCACCTTTCTTGTCTTATTCACCAACCATTTAAATTCTCTAGGAGTTAGTTGGCAAGTTATTGCCTTGGAGCTTGAGAGGCATAGGCATCCATCAAATTTGGGAGGGTCGTCAAACTTGACCACATGCATGCCCAAAGGGGAGATTCATTCATTTTTACCTCATGCACTCACGCACAGGAACTACCCACTCTCTCACGCAACTGGTTTTCCTCATGTATGCATTCTATTCCCTGGTCCTCCATCCTCCATTTTCCCAGGAACATTTTTGCAGCCTGCTCCATTCTTCCAATGGCTAGAAATTCGTTTTTGGGTTTGCTGAGTGTATGTGAAGATGGGAAAATTGTTTTTGGTGTTCTTGAGTGAATATGTAGCAGATATTTTTAATTTGGGGATTTGTTGGGAGCGTTTTTGTCTCCTCGTGCATGGGTTGGACCTCTGGGCATTTTTCCTCACGTTTGTAGCAATTTCCTGTGTTTTCCCCATGGCTGGAAGGTTGTTTTTTCAATGTTCAATGGCTGGGATCTCTAATGGGAATTTTTCTGTTGTTCCATCCTTCACACAGTTAGGAAATTGTGTTTTGGGTCCATACCCATAACTTGCATTTGTTGTGTAGTGCATCCCGATGTGGGCTTAGCTGAGTAAGTCCAAGAATCCATCTGATTAGTGGCTTGACTATGGGTGTTTGGCTTTGTTGTGAGTAAGTATGTCTCCCCTAGTTCCTTGTGGAAAGCATGCCCAACTCAGGGTTGGCAGTGATGCTGAGAGACTAAGGAGCACACTAGCCTATGGTTGGGTAGAATGTTGGAGCAACATATCTAGTTGCAAGGAAGCTTCTTCATAAGATAAATATTCTTGTGCAGTTAACCTATGCAATGTATTTTCTTTGTAAATTATTCATGAACATGTGGAATGCTTGAACAAGATGAATGTTGCTTGTTTTATGAGTTATGAACAACAAGAATGTGTTGAATGACTGTGTATTACTTCCACTATAGATTGCTTTAGGCATCTGTAAATGTTTTTATGTTCAATGAATTTTATGGTTTATGTTTTATGAGGGCTTCAATTTCCTGATTAAATATTAGTAGCGACATTTAGGTCGCCTCCTCTCAGGAAAGAGGGGGCATGACATTGATTTATTGCTCGAGTATACACTAAGTAGTTTTGTTTCCCATGACCATTGTGCCCCTTATCATTAGACGTTTTTTATTCATAAAATATTGTTTTGATTGGGTCATAGGGTACTTTAAGTAAATTTTTATTTTTACTAAAAGATGTATTTTACAAATATTTGTCAATTATAGTTGGTTTTCCTTTAGTAAGATATAAGGACCACATCAACACTAAACAATAGGAAGGAAAGGATATATCCCCCATAAGCAACAGTCGATCTTCTCAAGATAATTAACATACAATTTTTTTGATTCACGCTAATGTGGTTGGTTGATTGAGTGGTCTTGGATCCTAGAATAAGAGGCTTGGTTAAGATATTCACCGTGGATGGGTTACTTTTCTTTGTTACTCGACTGAGCTACTCGAGCTTGAGTTCTCAATTCGGCTTGGCTAATCAAACAGGCTAATCCACTGTGCTATTCAAATGGAATACTCAATTGGGATAAGAGGCTTGGGTACTCAAATGGGATACCAGTTCTACAAAACATCCTAATTCGCATTATTGTCTTATAAAATTGTAAGTAGATTTTCTCCTTACTCAAATATACTAAAACTAAATCTTGAACCACACTAAGTACAAGTAGTCGGGATAAACCTACACCTTTACAATTCTTCTTTTGTTGGATGCTAAATTTCCCCATGTAGAAACAAGTAGTTACTGACCCGCTATATAGATGGCTCCCCGTACCTGTAGTTGGTGACGGCTTCTAATTCCTACGATACCGGTTGGTAAATGAAAAGAATAGTTACATGGCTTATGTATTATTTTTTCCCCTTATTGGTGAGGACAATTGGACTACACTCCCTCATGGAAAAATGACTCTTATGACCTCTTTTAAAGAATTAAAGGATCCAATTGATTAAAAACACACCCCCCATCCACAAATATTGAAGGAATGAACTAGAAAAACTCTGCAGTAGGAATATAGGATCAAGGATTACAGATATTGGAGCATAAGATCAATCAAACTTCCATACTTACTATTCTCTTAGCCTACCAGATCATGAGAGTTTTCTTACGCAACTTCTCATGACATCATCACCGTAAACGTCACCGTGAACATTTCCATGCACTCTATTTTCATGGAGGTCTATTCCTACCTAACACATCCGTAAAACCTCCTATTAAACCTTCCCACAATCACTGGGCGGGAAGGATGGGGTATCTCATGCCTACCTTCAATTTACTTATTTGGTGGCAAAGAGCAACCAGGTAGTTAACTCTAACTTGATACCAATTGTCCATGAGAACAAACTTTATAATTACAAATTGGGTGAGAGATAATTTCACAATGGGTAAGATGGAAAAAACTAACTTTATTAGGATAAGTAGCAATAGTTCCCCATGATGGAGTATGACAATAGCCATGATGGAGTAGGAAGTTAAAGCCTTCACCCTGAGGGAATTATAGTCTAGTGAGGAGTAGATATCGAGTGTTAATATCTTTAGAAAGGATTAGATATCCATGCTCAACTATAATACAATCGATTGATCCAAATGCCTACCTAAGCTTTTATTTTATTTCCTTCCTCCCCAAGCATCAATCCAATAGAATGAGAATGAGATTTAGTTTGGGTACCTAGTGGGAGGATAGAAAGGCACAGGGATTAAGAAAGACAGTTCAGGTGAAAGACATGTAGTTGGGTATTACCAGGTAGGAAGTGTTCAAACAAGAGTTAAATAAAGTTAGTCGTAATGGATTATTTAATTGGAAAGTACGTTAGGAGAGGTACTGCAACCTTTTCCTTTGACTCCACTCTAGCTACCACCTTTGTTTCCCTTCTTCCGCTAAGTAAAATAATACCACCTTTGCACTGACCTCCCTCTTATTACTCAATTGTATTTTCTTTCTCTCCTCCAACTACCTCTGTCTCTGCTGGTCAAAATGTGGATTTAGTAAATTTCCTTTATACTATCTTTGTGTTTGTTTTCCTCTCTACTTCCATGTAAAATACAATCTATGCACCAATGGTAGAAATATAAGCATGGGTATAGCTGGGTGGGGAAGACAACATGTTAGGATTTGTTGAAGCCACAGTTTCAGTTGATCTAGATCCAGATCTAGTTTACTCATTGCTAGTATATTCTATTGTAGTTCTCTATCTAGGTGCATGTCCATATCCATATCCAGTTTCAAAACCTATAGTAAATTAATCCTGGTCCTAGCCCCCATAGTAAAAAGCATAGGTAGCACAGCGTGATGAACCAGTGCTGTCAAAAAGTATTGGTAGTGCTCTGTTCTATCTAATAGTGTTAACAAAGTTCTATCGACAAGGATTCACTTTGCACTATTATCAACAGACCCCAACATAAACTCCTTAAGCATCGATCTGGAAAGGTTTTACCTTTTTGAGCAACACCAATAGAGCGGGTGCCATCTAACTCAAGATTTCTAAGGAGGGCTATAGGAACCACATTTCCACAGTGGGAAGAAGACATGCACTATATCATACTCTTTCGCAACATGAATAAAAAATTATATTCCTATGAAGATACCATACTACCGCACTATTCACCAAGTCTATTTGTTTTCAAGGATCATCATAATCCTTATTTGCATTAAATCATATTTAACCAAAACCAAATATCAACCTACATTGAATCAATAACTACTGTAGTACTTCACATCAATCACATTACAATAAAATATATAGACAAAGATATAGCACAATCCTTCTCATATTTCATTGACTTATCTTATACATCATAGGAAACAAATAATTTCGAAAAGAGGCTATGAGAAAACAAGATCAAGTCCTGAGTCAAAACATCCTCATAACATAATCCACAGATGCAAAACAATACAATGAAAAAATGTTAAAATATGTTTTTTCCTATTTCTCCTCAAAACTACCTCTAGGCTTACAATCCTATTCCTATTTTATAGCCTCACTTGGTTGTTACAAAATGGTCCAATTGATCAATTACTAACTAGTTTGACCAAAAATTCCTTATCCTTCGGCTTCTTTACCCTTCACGATTGGTCCTTTGTTCTTGTCGATGACCTTTTAGTTAATGTAGGTACCATAGTTTATGCCCTCTATATTCGTGTGAATAGGCCCCCAACACAAACATGTGTCTTATCCTCAAAGCACCTTAGATGGAAGCCACTAGTGCATTAATCTATGTCTTGAAATCATCATATGTTTCCTTAACTAGGTCGACAGTTGTTCTGGTCGACGTCTTAAGTGTTTCCCTCTCTTCCAACACTTTTTTTGTTGGATGTTCAACATCCATCTACGGTTCTTTCTCGAATTCAGCTTTGACCTACACCATTCCTTCCATTTCCTTGAGTGCCAACTGTTCTGCTTTGGTCTAAATTTCATCCAAGTGTGATGTTCTTTGATGTTTCCTTGTGCTCTCCTTGTTGACTCGATGCTGCACTTCTTTCATCTTTGATGCTTTCATCACTTATGCCAGTAGGGGCATCGTCTTTAGAGATCCCCTTAAGGCTTCTAGGTGCACTCTTTCTTCATCAAGTTGTACATTTAGCTAGTGCATCTATTCATCTTGCACTAGATTTCCGAAAAAATTGGTTACCTCTTCTCCAATTGTATGAGCTTCCTTCTCAAGTTCTGCAATTTATATTGCAACTTATATCATTATTCTCTTCCATTCTACAACCTGTTTGGGTAGTATGCTAGGTACCACCCTAGCCTGTAGTTCCTCATTCTCTTTTCGTAGGTCTGCAATAACTTTTCCTAACATTAGTGCTCTTTCCTACGCAAGAATATCTTTACTTACTTTGGGTGCATCTTCGCATTCCGTAGAGATAGCATTTTCTAATCTTCGTCTGTCTTCAAAAGCCTTTGCTCTTTAATTTATTATCATGTATCTTTCCTCTTGGATTCGCTAAACCTCCTATTCATTGATTTGCACTTGTCATTTGTAGCTAACCATTTGGTCATGCATTGTCTCTTCATGATCAGTGATCTCCTCGCTTGATGTGTTATGGATGCATTCCAACATGAACATCGGTATCATGTTGAAATCGATACTGATCAGGTCATTCCTTCAAAATTAGGAATCCAATTCTTCATCCCCTGACATTATTGCAATGTGTAAGATATGTACCAATCTCAACTTTGTGTTGATATCCACTTCAACTTCCCTTTTTGTTGTTCCTTCTTGCGGTAGCCTTGTCACAGTTACTGCATTGGTTAGCTTTTGGAGTAGGTACGATATGTGATAAAAGTATCTAGTCACATGTTCCATGTTTTTCACACAGTTCTCATTTACAACATTGGTTATTGTTTCCAATAGCTCATTAATTTGTTCGTCAAGGAGTCTAGTGATTCCACTCCCCTTGCCTTGCTCAAACTTGCATTTTGTCCTTTCTTCTTGTTATTGTTTGTGGAGGTCTGATTCGATTGGAGTTGTCAATGATGCTCCATCATGTGATTTCTATTCATTCTCTAATTCATTTATCTCATCTTGATCTTTTGGTACATTTGTCGATGGTCCATCTTCTGGGTCCTATAGTTGGTCTTCGTCGGCCAAAGCCTTCCACTGTCAATCCATTCATCCACTAAAACATCCAGTTCCTCACCGCTGATTTTGTATTGCATCATCAAACACTGCTTCTCTGGGATGCACATGCTTGAATAAATATGGTTTGAATCCCTATCAACAGTCTTGCAATTCTTCGGTACTTCCACACGATTTCTTCTGGTAGGCACAAAATATTTATTGCTTCTTCTCTCAGCGTGTTGTTCATCGACACACATTGAAAATTTCGGTCTCCATCCTTTGGTAGTGTGTTGGTTCCATCCATCCAACCAACACAATTAGTATTAAAAACTATGAATATGTGAGTTCCTTACCTCTCTCCTATACTAGTAACACATCCTCCATCAAATCATTCATCAAAAAGAGTGACTAGTTCATTTGAACACCGGTTGCACACTGTTCTATAAATCCAATGACCCATGATGTGCATTGATGAGGTCCATTCTTCCTCATAATTTTAATCGTCATCAACTTTGTTTCGATAATAACCGCCCGATCCTTGATTGTGTCTATTAGGTATACTCTGGTTTCCTTTCCCCCATATTTGTTCCTCGATTTTGCAGCAAGTTTCTTTTCATTATCCTTCTCATGGAAATATTGTGATGAATCTACCCCTACCTTGTGTAATCTTGTGATATGCAAAATCAGATCAACTGTGATCGGAATTTTGGTCCCCAACCATAAGTATCCTCCATGAAAGAAGGTCAGTAGCTGCTTTACACATACATTAACTTTTTCCAATTTGCAAAAATGTAGCATATAGATTATTGATAAGAGCCCTGATCGTTGCAATCCCAATGCCCACTACGTTGGTTCTCTTATGATTTAATCTCCTTCTCCATGAGCTATCTCCACATGTGTTTCCTTAGTTCACTCTAGGTATGAGAATATGTCATGGTCGCTATACTACATGATTTGCAATCCCTACACTATATTTCATGTGACATGGACTCCCTTTGGTGTCTCTGGAATCTTGATGGCATACTTGGAATTATTTCCAAGTCATATTGTTGGTGCCCCTTCCTTCCTTGGTGGCACATAGTTTGGGATGTATTCTATCGTTGATCGTACTTGTATTCCTCTTGTTGTTGTTCCAAATTCTACAGTGATCAATGGGTCTGTTTCTCCATCTGTTGTTGCGGCCCATGTAGAGCTATGGGTCATTTTGGATCTTCTCTCTAGAGTTATTTTTCGATTGTCACTTCTCTCCTTCTTGACTGCTCACATAGGTGCGGACACAATATTTGGTTGTTCCTAAATCATAGTTTTCGTCACCCTTGGTGTTTCTTGTGTACTTGTGCTCAGAAAATATTTCTCCATTATAGCTTTATCACTTATCTTCTTTGTTAATCTTCACTCTAACCATTCTACTCAGTTTGCACAATGGATTGAATGATTCCCTTCAGCCTACTTTTATAACGTCCGATTTTCACGTTCGAGTGGATCTTGGGTTATCATTTCCAAATCCTCCATTAATTGACCAAATCCTCCATCGATTTTGCAAATACAACACATCCATTGGTCATTAAATGCAACTTTTTCCCACTTGTGTTGTAATCTACCTATCATAACTACCTCATTTATTGCTCAGTTCACATTCCATTCAGATGTCGACAAGCTGCAAACCTTGTCGCAATCCAACCAAATTTTGTTGTTTCTTTTCTTTTTGTCAAAAAACATTTATTCTCTCTCTTTTTTTTCTTAGTTCTTTCATCACTGGTGTCAAACCGAGCTATCCCAATAGGGATTTAGGTGACTTCCATTCACTAAGTTTGGAAAAAGCGTACTGTATAACTTTTGTTACTACATCACACCTCTATCTGTAATAGATTTTAAGCTTACCAAGGTGCTTCATGAACTTGCTATCCTAAAGGAGAACCATACCTTTGTGCTAATTTTTTTTATCTTTACATGGCAATCATGCCATGCCTTCTCTAGATCATTTTCTACCTATTGATGAAATCCTACAATAAAGCGATATTCTTCTAGTTGTAACAACTGCACAATCTTTCCTCAAATTCTCCTTTGTCTCTGATTCCTTTCATTGCAGCTATACGCAGACTAGGGACAATATACTCCATAATCATCATTTCTTCTTTTCTATAGACCAACTTGAATGATGTATGGCCTGTCAGTCTTTTACATGTCATTCTATAGGCCCATAGCATCGTCGATATTTTCAGATCCCAATCATCGTGATTTGTGTTGCATACCTTAGTAAGTGCATTCTCCAATATATTGTTGAGTGCTTCAACTACTCCATTTGCTCGTGGGTGATATGGAGTACTTCTTTTATATGGTATCTGGAATTCCTCAGTCATTGAGTACCTTGGTCGCTCATCAATATCTTAGGACATCCAAATCGGGTGACCATATCGTCGAAAAGGAACCTTTTGTTGTCACAATTATGCAATCCTTTACTAGTGCAACCTCAACCCATGTGGTTAGGTAATGAATCGCAGCGATAATGTATCTTGCAACTATTATTTTCCCTGTTAGATTGATAGGTCCCACGAAATATACGATCGACTTATCGAATGGTTGTAATGTTACCTGAGGTACTAATGGCATTTTGTCCCTACACAATGGTTTCTCTATTATTTGACATACATCACAGCTTCTAGCATAATCTGTTATGTCTCCATGCACTGTTGGCCACTGTAACAAAACACAAATCCTCAAGTTTTGTTTTTCTTCTAACCAACAAAGTTGTTAATCTCAATTCATGCTTGATCATTGTAACTAAAGTAACCGTAATAATAGATAGGTGAATTAGTGCTTTCACCTATGCTTATAGAAATATGTTATGTTGGGATTAAATTGAAGAAATATAAAGATCATGTTCTATATGTTTATCTAGTAATGTGTATGAGTAAACATTTACTCTAAAATGGTAATACTCCATTTGCTTAAATAAATTTTCCATACTCCTTACTTCATCATTGTAACTACCAACTAATAACTTGATTAGTTAATGAAGTATATAAGAATTACTCTTTAACTTCAACGAACTATTATTTTCCTCAAACAAACCTAGAAATTATATACCCTATCTAAAAATATTAAGAACTACGTATACATTAAACATATTTAAATAATTCCACACATTTCAATTACGCACATCTTTACCATAAATCATCATTACATAACACCATGAGTTCCATAACCAATGTATACAATTTATAAACATCAACCTCACGAATTAAGAATGCATACCACTAGCAATTTACTTATCTAAAAGAATTGATTAACACAACAAAGGTGATTGAGGACTTGACTTATACTTTCCACCCTACTTTAAGACCTCTGTCTAAGCAAAATTTCACCGATTAAATTTGCACCTTAACAAACTTGAATAGAGTTAATACTTGATTCTTATACAACTCCTTAATAATAAGTGTTAACAATCCTCTTAATATCTTAATACAAATAACAATAAGTGTAAACATTACTCATATATTAATACAAGTAAACATTGTGTTCACAACTAACACAACTAGCTCCTCAAGCTATAATATATTTTCTTTTGTAAGCATTAATTAATTATATACTCTAACATGAGATGAATCTCGTTGTGTCAAAGTAGCTACAACCGTATTGTATTTATAAAGCAAGCTATTGGTATGTCCTAGAATTCACTCTCTATTGAAATATCTATTCACCAATTTTACAACTACAAGAATAATAATAACTTCCATATATTTTTTTTGGGTTAAAAGTAAAGGGTCAACTCCTCTCAAGTTTACTGACCATTAAAGGTATGAAGTTGTCTAAAGAGGAAACTTTTTGACCTATGTTTCCTGTTGGTTTGTTGGTTTGGAGTTGTCTAAAGAGGAGACTTTTTGACCTATGTTTCTTGTTGGTTTTTACCAATTTTTTGCCATGAATCTTCAAGGAATAAATCCTATAGAATTTAAGGTGTTGAGGTTTTCTTGTCACTTGATTTCATTTTGAGCTTAAAATCGCTCAACAAATAACAGAAATTACAGATTTTGTAAATTAAATTCACAGTAAAAATTAAGAAGGTAAAACATAAGTTTATCTCTTATGGATAGGATTTCCCCATAAAACAAGGTAAAGCGTTTTGGTTGATATACCACTTTATTCTCGGAAAAACTGAAGCAATACTTTAATGAAAATGAAATGGATTTTACAGTGTCAAAACTTCTTCTTGACATCTCAACCAAAATTAAAAAGGGTGTTGTATTTGTAAAGTGAAAACTCCTACCCATCATTTGTATTCAGTTTTAAAAGAAGCACAGTCTAAACTCTTAAGACTGAGGTCAGCCACTCAAAGACGCTATTTCACAAACTTTGGGCCGTGAGTTCTCTTTTGAGAACCCTCCTTAAACCCTAGTGGTACACTAGTTATTTAATCTCACATGAATTATGGATTGAGGATGCTCTCATTTAGAGATTTTCCCTCTACAACAGTAATGTATAAAAAGAACAAAACAGAAATCAGACTACGCAAGGAGTTGTCTTACACTTAGATTATTTAATTGAATTAAAAATAATCCTGTACCTGATTGCCTCTGCCGAGCTTTCTTCTTGAAGCCGATCATTGAGAGCGAGTTGCCTCTGGGGTTTTACAAGTTTTGGCATAATCTTCTCATCATATTCCTGGGATAGATGCTCACTTCTGTGGGCTTCCAGATGTCTAGGCCTCTGTTGAGCCACAAGTTACTGGTATATTGGCCTCTGTTGAGCCACAAGTTACTGGTATATTGGCTTGCCTTGCAAAGCTTTGTTCTTGAAGCCGATCTCCACATTGAGAGCGAGTTGCCTCTGCCACGCTCTCTCTTCTTTTATCACAAGAGTTGTACAAGTTTTTGGAATAATCCCCTCACTCATACAGTTCCTTAGATCGTCATATAAGAAATTATCTCTGAGAATAATATTCTCCCACCCAAAACGATTATTCTCCTCGATGAAGCTTCACCAGAACGCCTGGTGATAACTGCTCTCTCTCTCTCATGGGTGTGTGATACGCTCACCCTCCACCGAGAATGTTTTTTTTGGTTATTTTGTAACCGCTGCCTCGGATAAACTCTAATCGACTTGGTATATATATGTATAAATGGCTTCTAATAATACGAATTTAGTTTGGGAAAAGACCCGACCATCAAATTCTTCCTCCGCATTTTAATAATGCAAAAACACACATATATAATTACTCCATTAATTGTAAATTAATTACCCCTTCTTGTTTTATGAAACGACCATAACCACTTCTTTAATAAATTTTAAGTGCTTTTATTCTAAAACTAACCTTTCCTCTTTTGCTTCATTATAGATACAATTTATATTTTATTTCCTTCACTATGTAGAATTAGTTCACGGTATAGTTTTATGAAATTCTCTTAAATATGAGGAGAAGATTGAAAAAGGCTTATATTCTTTTTTGACATAAATTTTTAATATCAAGGTATTTATAATTTCATTTTTTGTAATAGTCTATTAACTAAAATCACGTTTTTGTTAAACTGAACCTTAATTACTCTCAAAGGTAAAATTATGAAAATCCTTAGCTCTTTTAGGTTTAAAAGTTTAACAATACTCCCAACATCTTTGCTTATGTTAAGTGACAATAAGGTATATTAAGATAACTTTCAAATTACTTATGACTACTTAGAATCACTTCGCTTTAAGCTATTTAATAGGCCAAAACAAAGTTCACTATTAGCTAACCACAGATAGTCATCCTTTCTTAGAAAGGAAACCTGTAAACTTAGATTCATAGCTAGACATCCAAAGTCTGTTCTTTTTCCATTGCTCAAGGCACCAAGATAACACCTGTCATCAAACACATGTCTTTCCAAACAATGATTCTTCATCCTAGTGGATTCATGCCCCAATTTGTCCAGCCGAGTCAAGCCCTCGGTCTCCTAAGTTTACCAAAGCGATTCACAACTTAGGAAAAATAATAACATTACTTAGAGTGATTTTGCCGGGTATGTTACAGCCACCATAATCTAGATCTGAGTATATTCCTCGCAGTTGCCTACCCTCCATAAAGCCCTCGTGCGATCCCACCATGTGCCTCTGCCATCACTCTTTCTTGTTCGTGCAGAAGGACATATGGACAAAGAATTTCATCCAGCCCCATTTTGTATAGTTCTCCTGTGATCAGTTGGAAATCAGTGACTTTGACAACTAATTATTTCTTTTGAGTGGTATTGAAGAAATAATAACATTACTTACAGTGATTTTACCGAGTATGTTACAGCAACCATAATCTAGATCCGAGTATATTCCTAGCAGTTGCACACCCTCCATAAATCCCTCATGCGATCCCACCATGTGCCTCTTCGAGCACTCTTTCTTGCTCGTACAGAAGGACATATCGACGAAGAATTTCATCCAGCCCCATTTTGTATAGTTCTCCTGCAATCAGTTGGAAATCAATGACTTTGACAACTAATTATTTCCTCTGAGTGATAGTGAACTCCTCAACGGCATTTCCTGTCGCTGAAAATTGAACAATCTGTTCGTAATGGTCATCAACCATTTCGACTCTAGATAACTATGCATCAGGCAATCCTTCCTCAATGCTTCTTGGTTCTTCACTTAATTCTATCCTTGATAGATGATCAGTCCCTCCATTCAAACATCTAGGTTTCAAAATGATTTCAAAGTCAAATTTTGGAACAGTAGTAACCACCGATAGATCCTTCACTCGAAGACAGGCTTATTGACTAAGTATTTCAATGTTGAGTGGTCAGTAAAGATTTTGAGGTGCCCCCTTAGAAGTAGTGGCATAATGTTTTCAATGCATATACCATCACCGACCATTCTCTTTCTTTCGTTGTATAATTTTTCTCCATAGTGGATAACTTCTCACTCGCAAACATGATTGGGTGGTCGATTGATCCTTCTTCTGGTTGGGCTAATATCACTACCGACAAAGAAACCATTTGTTGACACAGTTATGTCAGCATGGGTTCACTTCACACTGCTTCCAACAAACCTAGACACGGACTCCTTAAGCATCGGCCAAGAAATGTTTTACCCCTTCCAGGAACACCTGTAGAGCAGGTGCCATCTTACCCGATATGTCTAAGGAGGGTTGTAGGAACCACGTTTCCACAGTGGGAAGAAGACATGCACTATTTCATACTCTTTCGAAACATGAATTAGAAATTAGATTCCTAACAAGATACCATACTTCCACACTATTGACCATGTCTATTTGCCTGCGGGGATCATCGTAATCCTTATTCGCATTAAAACATATTTAACGAGAACCACATATCGACATACATTGAATCAGTAACTACTAGAGTAATTCACATCATTCACATTGCAATAAAAGATACATGCATATAGCGTAATCCTCCTCATATTTAATTAACTTATCTTATACATCGCAGGAAACATACAGTGCTGAAAAGAGGCTACCAGAAACAAGATCAGATCCCAAGTTGTAACATCCTCATAAAATAATCCATAGATGTGAAACAATACAATGAAAAAATTATAAAATATGCTTCTTCCTATTGCTCCTCAAAACTGCCACTAAGCTTACAATCCTATTCCTATTTTATAGGCTCACTTGCTCGTTACAAAATGGTCCAATTGACTAATTACCAACTAATTTGACCAAAATTTCCTTATGCATCAGCTTGTTTACCCTTTGCAATATGTCTTTTGTTATTTTCGATGACCTTGCTGTCGCTGGCAGTACTGGACTTTGTGTGCTCTAGACTCATTCCATCAAGTAGTATAAGTTTAACGAATGGATCAAATTACCTAAGCTACACAGATCCAAATATTGCTCTTAGAGTTCAAGAATAAGCATCCATCCCCTCCCCAATCGATGTAAGCATGAGCACTTCCTCGGAGCATATTGATATTGATCCATAAGTAGTACCATGGTAAGTATAAGAAGCAGAGGTAGATCCCACACAAAAAAACTGAGATCTTATGATATAACTGGTAGGCACTTATAATCTTTGATTATCGATGATCCTGTGCATAGGCCATCTACTGGTCCTTTCTCTCGCTCTGAATCTCCTCCCTTAAGGAGTAGGAGAAACTAATTAAACCTTCTTTGACTAAACCTATACTATAATTACCTAAGCAAACTCTTTTGATGTTCCCTAGTAAAGTTTCATATCGAGTTTTAAACCCATAAGTTTTCCCTTTATTATTCATTTGATCCCGGCCAAGCTTCCATTCTAATGCAAGATACAACCCCATACCGAGTGGTTTGAGATATAGATATGGATCCATATAGAGTCTATTCATTTTCCCGAGTGAAAGCACCAGTTTTTTCTTATCCACCATACCGTTATGTATTCCTTCCAGTTCCAGTGTCGATGGAGATAACAGATTATCCACTTCCACATGGTTCCAATTGATTGAGATCAAGTAGCTTGGGTTTAATTATGACCCATTAAAAGTGGATTTACTAGAAATAGTGTATGTTCGAGAGACATCCATCCTCTTTATTGTCCAATTGACCAAATAGCTTACTTAACATAAGTTCCCAATATATCAGCTAGTGGCATATACAATTTTATAACCAATTTATTAGGATGACCTACCAGTTGACTCAGTTGCTCGAGCGAATGAACCACCAAGAGTTTACATAGTTGCTTTAGTATATTCAACAATCACCAACATCTTTCTGCCTATGACATGCAACTCAAACCATCACTGCCTAGCCTATAAGTGATAGCATGGTGAGAAGCATACTCCCTAGCTTACCACCCGGGTTAATAAAAACCAAGAGAGACAAAGTAGCAATGTAGTCATAATCCCTCATCATGTATATATTTTTCATAAGTATGTACGTACATGGTGTAAAAATTGTATCTAAAAAATGGGCTACATGTCCATATATCGGAGGCTAGCCATATATCCACATGCACATATCCTAGATCTATAGGGGGGATGCTATCTTGTACCCTTCTCATCCTACATAGTGCTCATGGTATAATGTCCATGTGGGGTAGGAGGAAAAAGAGGTGCTATTGGACCCTCACTTGCCCTATGCATGATCTATATAATGATACTCACTACCTATAATAACTCAGTCTATTGGTTGCATGATCTTAATGTAACTAAATAAATATCTCATTGGTATTGTAATGATGCCATTTTTCCTTGAATCATGCTTATATGTACTTATAGTATATAAATATGAGTGTCTCTCATTGCCACAACTAGTCCTAATACTTACTACCAAATTTATGCCATAATGCATTAACACCTCCATGGGCATGATATCCACTACCCTTAGTCTTCCATTTGGCTTCAACTCTCATCCAATGCCTATAAAGACTTCATATTGGGAAAGTCGAACTGTTGTCTTCAGGCACCACATGTTCCAGGAAATCCATATATTTACTGTAGAAACTTGCATATGCTGATATTCACATCGTTTTGTAGTATATCATATCAGACTTACATTCTGAGGCAAGATTTCAAGGCATTTCTGTTGGGACGCGCACCCTAACGGTCCTTAAGATGGATAACTACGCGAGTTTGGACTCAAAATAGTCTTAGGGGTGTCGGGGTTGAGTCAAAGTATTCTGTAATAAACCCATGGTTTAAGTCCAGGGTTTAGGGTTTGGGGTGCCCATGGTTTAAGACCATGGTTTTGTAAAAATGCGCAATATAAATAAGTGCTTGTGGAAAGAAGAAAGGTTAGGTTTTATGATGTAAGAAAGATTAAGGCGAAGCTAAGGTTGATTTTGTAAGGAAATGTTAAGTCCCAGCTGTGTGCGTGGACGACCTCTGCAGCTGTGTGCGCAGAGGGTTTTTGTAAAGAAGATTGAGGAAAGACCTGCAGCTGTGTGCACAGGGGCCTGCTGCTGTGTGCACGGATTTTTAAGGACTGAAGGGATCTGTAGCTGAGTGCACATATCAAAACTGTGGTTTTGTAGCAAGTCGAATAGAACACATTTTGTGGACGTAACCCCTACACTGGGGGTGAACCACGTTATATCCGGTGTTGTGGTTTCTTATGCTGTTTCTGTTTCTGTTGTCTTTTATGCATTAATAACTGTATACATCTGATAAGTAGATCGCTGCTAATATTAAGCTTCGCTGTGAATTCCCTGTAGTGGGTTGAGCAAGTCACGATTGTTTATCTATCTACGAAGTTGTATGTGAATGAATGGTAAAGCTTTATAATTATTGATTAATAAGGTTATTAAAGGCTAAGGTACAGTAATCCCCCTCTCTGCTTGCAAAAACTTGATTCTGTGGCGCCCCATAGCTATTTCGGGTGAGACTGCAACCTGCGCGTAGGTTGTTGCCGAAAGGGCCAACACTGTGGGTCTTTTGTTGGTGTGACACAAAAAGATTAAACCCGGGTCTGCCCTATTGCCCAACAAATTGGTTCCGTTGCCAGTTGAACTCAGTACCTACTCAAGAGGGGTTTACATTGTACCTCAAGGGCTATGTTCTGGAGGCCCTCTGTGAAGGAAATCGGTGATTGGTTTGCTGAGACTTGTCTGAAATTCGCGCAGCAAGAGAATATGAATCCGTGTCGAAGCGCAAGTGACTTTTTACAAAGGTATGTTTTTTGTGATGCTTATGAAATTTTCTTTGGTAGTATCCACATAGAGTTGCACCAGTGGTTGTCTAGGTTAACAGAGCGGAGGACGAACTTTCAAGCTCGACGGATTCCTGTGTGGACCCCCGCAAGGGTCAATCTTGTGCAACACGTAAACAACGAGGTATACCGCACTGTCGATTTCTGGACGATGCGAACATTGGAAGCCTTTGTGACAGAGTTTTCCCTTGACACAAGTAGCTCCTTCAGCGAAGCTGAACGACAGTTCTTCAAAGGCCCCCGTGGTAAGTTTTTGAATTTATTAAGCTTAAGGATTAAAATACTATTGGCAGAAAAGGGTATATTGCTATTTGAATCAGACTATTAGTTGAGTAGTACTAACATATGTTTGCAAGTGACACTCCCTTCGACAAGCAAAGTGGGTTGCTGCGAAACGAAAAAATGTATAAGAGAGATTTTGACTCCTATTCCTTAAGTCAGGCTACCGCGTCCACCCCTGTAAACCCTGAAGAGTCAGGTTCTGAAGAAAACCCTTCGGTTGGAAACCCTTCGGTCACCCTGCAGCACCGCTCCGCTACCCCTGAAATTCCATCACAGTCTGAGAGTCAACCAAGCCCGAGTATTCCAGCCACAGGCCAGTCTGCCCTCGTAAATCCCCCCCCATCGACATCATGTCCCCCTCCCAACCCCCCCAGAAACCCCATGGCCCACCTCGTTGATGACATTAAACTCCCCATCTTTAAAGGCACGGGATCAGAGGACCCAGTATGGAATGCGAAGAAAATTACAGATCCGGATGTGCGAGCCGCGCAGCTCATTACTTCCTTTCAGGATCGGGCTCTGACATGGTTCATGAAATTTTCCAGCACTCAGAGCCCTACATTAGGCGAGATCAAGGCAGCCATCATCAAAGAATTTAAGAAGCCCAAATCGGAGTCGCAGAGCATCACCGAACTCAAGGAGATTCAATAGTGACGCGGCGAATCAGTGTGGGACTTTGATCAGAGATTCAAAGTTCTACTAGACCAAGTTAGCTTTACCATTAGTCCTGCGCAGCACAAGGAATGGTTTATTGCAGCATTGTTACCACATATCAGAACTCCACTCATGCAACAGAAGGTTGCTGACCAGCAAGAGGCTCTGGAAATCGCAATGAAACTAGAGACTGCCCCTGTCGGAAATGACTCTGGTATTGCTCAAATCCAAGTGTAGCTAGCCGCGATGGCCCTAGAACTTTGCGAGATGAAAAAGGGAAAACCTGATCGCGAAGAGGTTTGGTGTATGCAATGTCGGACCAAAGGTCACGACAAGGAACGGTGCCCTCTGGTAAACAAGTACTTGCAGACAGGCGCGCCGAACCCCTTTCCACCACAAGTTCTCTATTGTGAGCTCTGCAGAATGACAAGTCAGCACCGGCCTGAGAACTGTTACCTGCTGCAAAGGTATGGAAAAGGACCTAAGAACTCCTACTGTAATTTTTGCAAATCTGTAGGTCATAATGAGGATGAGTGCCACACCTATGATGCTTACTGGGTGCACACTGAAGGTCCAAGTAATGATAGCTATGGTTACCAGGGGGGTGCCTCTGGACGAGGTACTTCTGGAGGTCGTGGTGGTATGGCCAGATGAGGCCGAAGCCAATTCGTGTGTTACAATTGTAACCAAGCTGGGCATTTGGCTCGCGACTGTCGGAACCCCACTACGACGTGTCGGTATTGCCGCGCAGTAGATAATGTGATTGAGCAGTGCCCCCAGTTGATAGCTAAGATTCAGACACGACAGAATACCCCTACTCAGAACCTCTAGATGATTTCTGTGGAGCCCCGCCCTGCTGTGGCCATCAATGTCGTTATAAGAAGTGGAGTTACGACACACATCCAAAATACGCCAAACCGACCTGCGGAAGCTCTAGTTCGTAAGGCTCCTGAGAAAATCCCTGCATTTGATATCATCAGAGAGAAAGAGACATTCATGGAAGCCAAGAAAGATTTTGATGGCCCTAGCCCACCCATCGCGCCTGCGCAACCTCAGTCGCCGCCCCACGAAGCTTCGCTGGATAAAGTAAGTATATTGTCTACCTTTTTACAAAGTTGCCTCAAACTTTTAAGAAATCAAGATGCTCTGAATGAGCTGCAGAACGTCATTGCTTCCTGCGAATCTCTGCAAAGCTGTGGTCGGGAAAAAACTGTTCATCGAGTCAGCAGGACCGGCAGGGAAATGCGATTGAATGCTCAGATAGGAGCATATGATATGACTGATGTTATTCTATACTTAGGGTCCGATGTAAACGTTTTAACCAAACAAACCTGGGAAAAAATGGGGAAACCTACCCTTGCCTGGTCCCCTATACAGTTGAGGCTAGCCAACCAGCAAAAGATTGTACCTTTAGGAAGATTCTTGGATCTCCAAATAGATATTGACGGAGTCAGCACCTTTGCGGACTTCGAAGTAATTGAGATCATGGATGACAACAACCCTTACCCGACCCTGTTAGGAATTGAATGGGCAATGGCAAATGCCGCAGTCATCAACCTAAAGAAGAGACAGATGGTCTTCGAAGGGAAATACTTTAGGGTCATCCTGCCCCTGGATCCTTCACAAGGGGAATGGTACACAGAACCACTCTGACACGAGGATCAAGCTGACGCGGAACCCATCTCTACTATCACTGTGCAGGAAAAAGGCTATGAGGATCCTCCGGCCGCAGGGTGGGAGTCTGGTAGCTCCTGTATGACGGACTCCGAAGATGAATTAGAAAGTTGGAAAAATCGATTATCTGAGCACCATGGGCGCAGCAATGTCTTCCCTACCAAGTCCCTCAGATGGGTCGACTCCCAACCCAGAACTATACCTGTGTATGATGGTTCGACAGATCCTGAACCGTTTATTGTACAATTCTTGGATCAAATACCTGACCTACAGAAAATGGAGGCCCTAGAGTCAGCATTCAGAGCCACAGCAGTCAGATGGTGGACGAGCCATAAGAAGCAGATCCCTACCTGGGAAGCATGTCAGAAGCTCCTTCGCCTGAGATTCTGGGACCAGTTGGAAAAGGCGCGAAGCAAGTTTGATGGAAAAACTTGCCCCCAGGACCACTTAGGCAAATGCTATGAGGCATGGAAGTATGTACCTCAGGATGAGTGGGTACATATATTTGTGCACACGCTGGGACCACTAGCGAAAAACTGGTACGCGGAGGCTGAACTTCGCCAAGATACTGTAAGTTGGGATTGTCTTGTTCATAGTTTTATCAATACTTTCTCTACTAATAATGTCTGTCCAGCTCTAGATGCAGCTATCAGGATCATCCATACTAAGGTATTTAACGACCAAGAAGTGACAGAAAATCGCCCTGATTGGGCCACACAAGAAGCCCTCGCAGTCGAATGTTATAACTTCACCGTTGACGAGGAGGAGGACCCGCGCCGTCTTGATATCCCTGAGTCGGAAGTATACTGCGACGTGCATGGACCGGTAGTCGAAGTTCCTGAAGTGACGCAGCCCTTGAAGACGCGCATAGTTAACATTGGATCCGATGCACAACCTAAGTTTGCTACCATTGGCGACTATTGGGATGACAAGATGGTAAACAAGGTAACTCAACTTCTCCACGAATACCAAGATATTTTTCCGACAAAGTTCTCTAAAATGAAAGGTATCCTGGGAGATATCGGTGTAATGAAGACCCTCCTGAAGCCTGATGCGAAGCCTATGAAGCAGCGCCCTTATAGATTGAATCCAAAATACAAGGAAAAGGTTAAGCTGGAGTTGGATAAGATGCTTGCTGCAGGAATAATCGAACCTATTGAAGAATCTAAGTGGGTCATCCCTATGATCGTCCAGGAGAAGAAGACTAAGGGTGAAATCCGAATCTGTGTCGATCTAAGGAAACTCAATGATGCCTGTCTGCACGACCCTTTTCCCACCCCCTTTACAGATGAAGTGCTCGACAATGTCGGAGGTCAGGAAGTGTACTCTTTTACTGATGGTTTTTCTGGCTACCATCAGATCCGAATTTCTCCAGAGGACTGACATAAGACAACTTTTGCTACCAAAATGGGATCCTTCTAGTATACTGTCATGCCCTTCGGGTTGAAGAATGCACCTGCTATATTTTCTCGAGTAGTCATCTCCGCGTTTAAGGAATACATACATAAATTCTTAGAAGTTTACTTTGATGATTGGACTATTTTTGGGCTAGTAAAAGACCATATAACTAGTTTGATACTTATGTTGGACAAATGCAGACAGCACCAAATTTCCTTGAACTTAAAAAAGTGCATCTTCTGTGCACCCTTTGGCATTCTACTTGGTCATGTGGTATGTAAATAGGGATTGATGATGGACCCTGCGAAGATCACTATTATTGTGAACCTGCTGCCTCCGAAGTCCGTCAAACAACTTCGCACGATGCTTGGTCACACTGGCTACTACAGGAAATTTATCCAAGGATATGCCAAGATTACCGCCCCAATGGAAAGGCAGCTGAAGAAAGATATTATGTTCGAATGGACACCAGAATGCCAAGCAAGCCTCAAAATTCTGAAGGAAAAAATGGTCACTGCCCCTATCCTAGTATTCCCTGACTGGAACAAGGAGTTTCATGTGCATGTCGATGCATCCTCTATTGCTTTAGGTACTGTGCTCACTCAGCCAGGCGCAGGTAATATCGATCACCCTATTTCTTTTGCTAGCAGAAAGTTGTCTACAGCAGAGAAAAATTATACTACGACAGAACACGAAGGTCTTGCTATGGTATATGCATTACAAAAATTTCGACATTATCTGCTAGGATCTCATTTTAAGATGTTTACTGACCACTCTGCTTTGAAGTACTTGGCTAACAAACCTGTGCTAGGTGGAATAATATGCAGATGGTTAATTCTATTTCAAGAATATGATTTTGAGATCATTGTTAAGCCTAGAAGACTTAACCTAGGACCTGACCACTTGTCGAGGCTCGAGTCAGGCGAAGAACCTACCAATTGGGTTGTAGGAACCACGTTTCCACAGTGGGAAGAAGACATGCACTATTTCATACTCTTTCGAAACATGAATTAGAAATCAGATTCCTAACAAGATACCATACTTCCACACTATTGACCATGTCTATTTTTCTGCGGGGATCATCGTAATCCTTATTCGCATTAAAACATATTTAACGAGAACCACATATCGACATACATTGAATCAGTAACTACTAGAGTAATTCACATCATTCATATTGCAATAAAAGATACATGCATATAGCGTAATCCTTCTCATATTTAATTAACTTATCTTATACATCGCAGGAAACATACAGTGCTGAAAAGAGGCTACCAGAAACAAGATTAGATCCCAAGTTGTAACATCCTCATAAAATAATCCATAGATGTGAAACAATACAATGAAAAAATTATAAAATATGCTTCTTCCTATTGCTCCTCAAAACTGCCACTAAGCTTACAATCCTATTCCTATTTTATAGGCTCACTTGCTCGTTACAAAATGGTCCAATTGACTAATTACCAACTAATTTGACCAAAATTTCCTTATGCATCAGCTTGTTTACCCTTTGCAATATGTCTTTTGTTATGTTCGATGACCTTGCTGTCGCTGGCAGTACTGCACTTTGTGTGCTCTAGACTCATTCCATCAAGTAGTATAAGTTTAACCAATGGATCAAATTACCTAAGCTACACAGATCCAAATATTGCTCTTAGAGTTCGATAATAGGCATCCATCCCCTCCCCAATCGATGTAAGCATGAGCACTTCCTCGGAGCATATTGATATTGATCCATAAGTAGTACCATGGTAAGTATAAGAAGCATAGGTAGATCCCACACAAACAAACTGAGATCTTATGATATAACTGGTAGGCACTTATAATCTTTGATTATCGATGATCCTGTGCATAGGCCATCTACTGGTCCTTTCTCTCGCTCTGAATCTCCTCCCTTAAGGAGTAGGAGCAACTAATTAAACCTTCTTTGACTAAACCTATACTATAATTACCTAGCCAAACTCTTCTGATGTGCCCTAGTAAAGTTTCATATCGAGTTTTAAACCCATAAGTTTTCCCTTTATTATTCATTTGATCCCGGCCAAGCTTCCATTCTAATGCAAGATACAACCCCATACCGAGTGGTTTGAGATATAGATACGGATCCATATGGAGTCTATTCATTTTCCCAAGTGAAAGCACCAGTATTTTCTTATCCACCATACCGTTATGTATTCCTTCCAATTCCAGTGTCAATGGAGATAACAGATTATCCACTTCCACATGGTTCCAATTGATTGAGATCAAGTAGCTTAGGTTTAATTATGACCCATTAAAAGTGGATTTACTAGAAATAGTGTATGTTCGAGAGACATCCATCCTCTTTATTGTCCAATTGACCAAATAGCTTACTTAACATAAGTTCCCAATATATCAGCTAGTGGCATATACAATTTTATAACCAATTTATTAGGATGACCTACCAGTTGACTCAGTTTCTCGAGCGAATGAACCACCAAGAGTTTACATAGTTTCTTTAGTATATTCAACAATCACCAACATCTTTCTGCCTATGACATGCAACTCAAACCATCACTTCCTAGCCTATAAGTGATAGCATGGTGAGAAGCATACTCCCTAGCTTACCACCCGGGTTAATAAAAACCAAGAGAGACAAAGTAGCAATGTAGTCATAATCCCTCATCATGTATATATTTTTCATAAGTATGTACGTACATGGTGTAAAAATTGTATCTAAAAAATGGGCTACATGTCCATATATCGGAGGCTAGCCATATATCCACATGCACATATCCTAGATCTATAGGGGGGATGCTATCTTGTACCCTTCTCATCCTACATAGTGCTCATGGTATAATGTCCATGTGGGGTAGGAGGAAAAAGAGGTGCTATTGGACCCTCACTTGCCCTATGCGTGATCTATATAATGATACTCACTACCTATAATAACTCAGTCTTTTGGTTGCATGATCTTAATGTAACTAAATAAATATCTCATTGGTATTGTAATGATGCCATTTTTCCTTGAATCATGCTTATATGTACTTATAGTATATAAATATGAGCGTCTCTCATTGCCACAACTAGTCCTAATACTTACTACCAAATTTATGCCATAATGTATTAACACCTCCATGGGCATGATATCCACTACCCTTAGTCTTCCATTTGGCTTCAACTCTCATCCAATGCCTATAAAGACTTCATATTGGGAAAGTCGAACTATTGTCTTTAGGCACCACATGTTCCAGGAAATCCATATATTTACCGTAGAAACTTGCATATGCTGATATTCACATCGTTTTGTAGTATATCATATCAGACTTACATTCTGATGCAAGATTTCAAGGCATTTCCATTTAGTACTTGTAGTTCATTATCATTAAATAGTATTTCTATAGGTGGTCAAGTTTCTTTTGATGTAAATTCTGTTGGACTGTTCAAATGAATATATTTGGTCCAACATATAATTTTGTTATTTCATTATTGTTCATAAGTTTCTTAATGTTTTTCTTAAGTTACATGGCTTAATATAAATGTAATCTAAGAAATTTCCATTGAATACAAAGAAAACCCATTTGGCTTCCAACGGTTTAACAACAATGCAAACCCATAAAATAACATAAAATTAATCAAACTTACTAAAGCACAGCAGTTGGAAAAAGAGAAGTCAACCCAAGCCTTGTACATGCAAAATGTTTGACTAAAAGTACTAACCATACATATTTGAAACATAAAAACATTAAGAGGAAATTTAAATCAGATTTGGGATTGAGACATTTCATATATTAGAAATGTTGAGAAGAATAAGGATAGTACTAGGACAAATAGAGATAAGGGGAGAGAGAAGAGATGGGAATGGAATGAGGAAGAATGCTAAGACTATTAGATATTAAACCTAGTCCTTAAGTTAAGTGATAAAGGGTAATACCTAAGATAGAAGAGACCTAGGGATTAATAAAATGATAGAAGGAATAAAGAAAGGTTAAATATTTGCTTAGGGAGATTAGGAATGGGAGAGAGAAAGTAAGATGAAATGAAAATAAACAAGAAAAACCTGATTCTAAGGAAGAGATGTCCTAGGTGCAAGAGGAAATTCAATGCTAGGATATGATTGGACTTGGGAATATGACACTCAGAGAGAAAAATATTAAGGGATTAGTATAAAGGGAAAGAAGGAGGAATAATACCTAACATCCATCCTAAGGAGATTCACTAATGGAAGATAATAAAAACTAGGAGAATGAGGACTAATATGGATTAAGGTTTGACTTAAGGTGAGAGAAATATAAAAAGGAAGATGATAAAGGACTTATTAAGGGAGGGCTCCTCCCTAAGAAAGTCAACTCAAGCATGTTAACCACTCTTTAATATTAAATAAGTACAAAGGAGGCATGCCTAGCTTGCTAGGGCACTCCTAGGGTTTTAAAAGGATAAAATTAAAGCTAAATATTATGAAGATGGCAAGGCTAGTGCCTTGTCCACTTAGGTTATGGGGTGTTTTTACATTGGATTGAATACAATAAGGTTAACACTTACAACTTGTCATTCATCAACCAACATTATGAAGCAATAGGGTGAACACTTACAACTTATTAGTCATTATAAAGTACCTTTAAAAATAATTGATTCAACTAGGATTTAATCAACACTTAGATACAACCACACTGTCTTCGCGTATAGGGCTTAAATATAGAACATATGATGGACATTAAGCAAACACTTATAAATCAAAACAAAAATCATATATTACTAGCACTTGCACATGTGAAGAACAAGAAACAAAACCCTTATGAATTATAATTTAATGAAACATGAACAAAGGTAAACCCTAACAAAGATAATGGTGACACTTACAACATTATACATCCATGAAGAATAGCGGCTTGTCAAGAAGAATCAAATAACACCAAGATATATAAAAACTCCAAGATCAAATTCGCCTCATGCAAAAGAGAGTGTCCCGGTGAAAAGTGCGCCATACAAGTATTGCGTGAGCATCACATGCCATGATGAAAATGACAAAGGAGGCCAATTTCTATATGTGTGAGCCTCCTAAAGACCTTAGGGATTCAAAAGGAAACCCTAATGACACTCTAAAGTAATAGAATGCTAGAAAAATGAGGGTTCCCAACATAAAATCCCCATGACACATCAATATCAACTCATGAAGTAACACATGTCACATATGGTTTACAAAGCCCTCAATTTCAATGAGCCAACAAAACATGAACTGACACATGGCTGGTGTAAATATCCAAATGAAGTAGAATCCCATCCAGGTGACAAGACGACATGAGGTAAGTGTGTAATGATCCCTTCTTTATGTGAAATAAGCAGGGAGTCCTTGATAAAAAGGCATCTATAACAATGTATAGGGTCCTAGAAGCTGCCCTGTCAAGTAGGAAATGTCCTCTGTGAATCCTGCATCATCTGTCTACATCACCTCATGATCATCCCCACCGGATCACTTCAAACTGTCACATGTCTACCAACTTCCCCAAATGTCCAACTGAATCCCTTGAGTGCAAAACTGATTACTGAAGCATCCAAATTGAAATATAAGGGAGGTTGAATAACATCCCTGGAGGGCCATCATCATGTCCGGAAACGATGGAATTCTATCTCAAACCATGGCAACGCTTGGCCCACAAACTACTTCCTTAAATATGCTTGTAGAAAACAATTGTTTATAACTGCAGAATTGATGGAACGCTCTGCCATCTGAGCCTGGGGACGGAAGGTACGGGGTACAAACTTCTCAGAACAATCAAAATCTTCTGAGTCCCTTTTTCCCGTGCTGTCAAACTGTGAGATGGCATGCGTGACCACTGGAAGCCCCAAACTGAGAAACTGCTACAAAATTGTCTGTACAGTGCTTGTAAGTGCCCGAAACTGTGCATCATCATCGCCGGGTGTAGGGACTAGTGTAACACCTGTAATCACCCTACTAAGGGGTCTGAATACCTGCAATTTCCTCGAGATCTATGTGCACATCTAGAATTCAAATTGATGATTTGCAATTGTAATATTTATGGCTTTCTAGAAAATCTTGCTTAGAACAAAATGATGATAAGTTATATTCCAACATAAAAACATATTTGATGTTGGACAGGATAGTTAGATTTAGAACTATAATTGGAAATTGAAAAGAATCCTGCATAATTGATATGTTTTATTATAGATCCAACAAAATTATCGTTTCGTTGTAAGCAAGTTAGTGATCGCTTTAACGAGAGGATCAGTTCGTTCACCTTTAGCTCAATGCCTTTTGATCTGTAGCCTATTTATTCCCTTATTCTATAGCTATTTATTATTGTGTTTGTTTTTCTATTTAGTTGAGCTATGCATAGTTTCTCTTTAAGATTTTAGTTCTTTTGAAGCTCCTCTAACTCGGTAAAAAAATTCACTATCCTACTTATTTGTGAACTGTTATAGAAACTTAGCAAAATGTTTCCAAAAAAACCATTATCTCTTCCACTGATTGTGGTTCTGTTGCGGCCGCAACTGTTCTCCTCAAATTTCTTAAATTTTGGTCCACTCCTCATAATTTAGAGTTGTTTTAATCGTTGGATCCTTGAACCTTTTGGGCATGCTTTGTTTTTGAATAATTTCAAAGATCGATTTCCAGCCTATTCAAAAGTGCTTGCGTTTGAATTTCGTGGTAAGTTGTAGATGTGATTTGGTTTGCTAGCTAAGGATGAATCGGACTTGATTATTTTTTGGAAAGCCACTATCGCGGAAGCAAAACAGGTTTACCGCCACTAAGTTTTTAAGGCTATCTAAACACTTCGTGTTTTTTCTATTGATCGGGAGTCTTTCTTGTTTGATCGAAAACCGGAACCTTTTCACTTCCACCGTTGCGGAACCCAAAGCAGTTAAGCACCCGAAGTCCAAATCGTTCCCACTGCCGATGCCTGTTGACCTGTTTTAGTCGCGTACCCAAAGCCGTTTCTCTTCCGCCGTTGCGGCTATGAAAGTCCTTTAGCTTCCGAAGTGTAAAGCCGTCCGACTACCGATTAAAAATTCTCCCGCCCACGTTTTGCATCACTTTAGCCCTTGTATTTTCCGTCGTTGCGGCTAGGAAAGCCTTTTAGCGTCCGATGTCATTATCTTTCCAATTTCTGATTGAGTTTTCCCGCCCTCCCGTTGCATTCCTGCAGCCTTTACTGTTCCGCCGTTGCGGCTAGGAAAGCCTTTTAGCGTCTGATGTCATTATCTTTCCGATTTTCGATTGAGTTTTCTTGCCCTCCCGTCGCATGCCTGTATCCTTTACTGTTCCATCGTTGCGGCTGGGAAAGCCATTTGGCTTCCGATGTCGATTTCCTCCCGATTTTCGCCGTTGGTATTGTTATCACAAGCTTGTAGGAGGACGAGGTAGTATGGTCAGCACTTGTAAAATGACAATTGTGCACCCAGTCTTCTCTTGTGGATTAGTCGTTTCAGTAGTGTAATTTGCTGCTTTGTTTTGTAACGCAAATCCAATGAATGATGCATTCTGGTTTATTCGCAAGTGGACTTGAAGGATTTTTTCAGGCAAACGCAGCACGAAGGCACATCTAGGTAGTTTTGGAAAAAGTCAAACCGTGGGTCTCAGGATTGAAGAAAATGACAGAAACGAATGGCGGCAAAGGCACAGACTAGAAAGATCTATGAGTTACTAATCAGAAGATGAACGTTCACAGAAAATAAAAATGGAAAGACAAAGTGGCCTGAAGAAGAATCTGAAACGTTCGAGGGACTGAAAAGTCACACGTTTGGGGGCAGCCCAAATGACCTGCTGTGTAGTTTAAATATTGTAAAGATAGGATTTAGAAGGGGCTTTTTCCCTGGAAAAAATTGTAAACCATTTGTTTGTAGGAGGAACTATTTCATTTTACAATTAGAAACTGCAATTTTTCCTGTCGGAGAAAGTACGATGTGGAATGTATCAATGTGATTAAATGAGCAATGCTGAAGGGGAACTATTTCGTTTTCAGCTATGTTTCATTAACTGTGAGAGCGTTCTAATTTCTTGAACCTATGTTCCTGTTTGAATGTTCTTCAGTTCATTTTGTGATGTTTTGCACTGTGAGTAATGGAGGTCGTTCATAAACAATTGGCTATCTGGTTGTCAAAATATCTTTAAACTGTTCATGTGTATTGAAAGAAGTATCAACTATCTGTAACTTTTCATAATGCATGTATGAAATACATTACTCACTAGAATGATAATCTTGCTCTCTAGCGATAGGTTAGGTAGTTAGTTTTAATTTCTTGCTGTTTATGTGATTTGGATGCCTGTGAGCTTTAAGATGAGAGGTAAGAACCTACGCATCACATTGTGACTGCTCCCTGCATCTTTATCATCTTGCATTGTTAGATAGGCACTTGCATTTCATATTTTAAATCAAAAAATACAAAATACACAGTGGACCGGGCTGCAACCGGTAAAAGCCTTTGTTTTGTTACTTGACCTACGGTAGCCGGACTGCAAACCGAGCAGATTCCCCACACCAAACAGTCACGGGCTAGTTGGGAACATTGATTAGGGAGAATCCCTTACTGTTGTTTCCTGCGAATTTTCGGGCCTCAATAGTTTTGGCGCTAGAAGGAGGGCCGCCAGTGCATGGCTGGCCATGGAAACCCTTTTTCCCGAGACTTTTCCACCGGTAACAGTTCTGAAAGCAGTGGGATTCATAATCCAATTCCAGAAGAAGGGAATAGAGAACATCTATATTCTGTTGGCAATGAAGTTGTTAATGACCTAAGAAGACACACCAGGGCATATGTGAATAAAATTGGAGGATTGCCAATTATCCTTGAAATGCCCAGAAGAGAGTATAAAAGGAAGGATCGTCCTATATCGAAAGACTCAGTGCTAGTTGGAGACTAGGAAGAACTTGTAGAAACAACCTTACAAGAAGTTGTATTGCCTCTGAATCAAGAAGGCCGCAATACTCCGCACAGTTCCCCTGCTCATACTCCAGTTGGCTCACCTCCTCACTCTCCACCCGGACTCATGGCAAGCGTAAATGCTAATCAACCACCTAACCCACCGAATCCACCTCCTACCTGGAGAGCCAGATCACCTCTAAATCTAACACCTCCGCTGCATGATTTACCTCAATCCTTTAAAAAAATGTTGCCCAAGTTCGACCCTAATGAGAAGATACTAGTAGATGATCACCTGCAGAGTTTTTACTTGGTGATAGAAGGATTGAGGGCTGGGGAGCATGAAGATGTAGTGTGCCGACTATTTCCGCATACCCTTAAAGGAGCTGCAGCATCATGGTATTTTGGGTTGCCTGCAAACTCTATCACTGATTGGGATACCTTTGAGAGAATTTTCAGGAGTATGTATGCGGTTCAAAAGACTCATGCAGCTCTCATGAAAGGACTATGCACCTTGAAGAAAGAAAGAAAGGAGAAGGTGCACAGTTTTACTCAAATATTTGTAGCATACCTCAAGAATTTTTCTGACGCTGACAAACCTTCAGACAAGGTCCTGATTGAATATTATACATCAGCTTTAGGCCCTGATTTGGCCATGTTTTCCAAAGGTAGGGCAAAGCCTACCTTGGCGGAAACCTATGAAGAGGCAGAAGTAGTGGAGGTTGAAAGAGAGAGTATTCAAGATTATCCCAAACAATGAGGAGAGAAAGAGCCTGGAAGGAAAGCCTTATTGTTTGCCAAGCCTAAGGAGGAGAAATCACCATATTTTGAAAATATGAAAAAAATGATGCAGAAGCTTTCCAACAAAATAATAGACTTGGAGAAAGAAAAGGAAGCACAAAATTTCTACAAGCCATATTATAAGAAAAGGGAGGATAACAATCAGTCCCAACCTCCTCACAGTACTGCATCCATGAATTTAACAGAAGTAGGAATGGAAAATTTCTGCACTTTCTACCAACAACCACACTCTGAAAAGAATTGTCCTCAATGGATAAACTCGAAGACACTGGTTATGAATCAGATGTTGGATTCTCGATTAACAGAAGATGGAGATGAGGAAAGGAAAGAGAATACTACTTCAACGAAGGAACAAGAAGAGGAAACTATGGCGTTGTGGAATTATGTTTCCTTATTTGATGCTGAAGAGGAAAAGACTCGGGGGTACAAGGAAGTCATGGAAACCAACGTAACAACAAGGAGCCAAGGGACGGTTAAAGAAGATAGTTTTATACTCCCAAAGATTAAGAGGCTGCAGAGAAATGTTAAGAAGAAATTTCAAAGTAAATCCTTAGCTGATAAAATTCCAGAATTCACTATTACCAACCAAAATCCTAGGCAGAATGATACAACAGCTAAGCCAAATGAAGATAAGGAGAATGCTGATAGACCTCATCCCACTGAACAACAGATGGATTATGATGTCGTGGAGGATTTAAAGAAGGTAAAGGCAAACGTCTCACTATTCAAAATATGTAAAGTACCGCAGTATAAAGAAAGATTGTTGAAAGTCCTTGAAGCATTAGATGAGAGGATTCCCACTAACAATCAACCAGAAGAAGAAGAAGAAATTGGAGAAACCAGCAGTGGAGGTAAGTCCAAGAACAAGCATCCACCTTTCCTCCTTACTTTTGAAATATTTAACTACAATGTACATAATTGTTTGGTAGACTCAGGGGCAACTGTTAATGTCATGCCGATATCAGTCTGTAAAAAGATCAACGGGTAGCCCAAGCCATCCACATGGAGAGTTGTTCAGTTGGACAGGACAGATGTAAAAGTAATTGGGGAGATGGAAGATGCCCTATTCCGTCTGGCATCAAATGATAAAGTATGCCAGGTCATTAATATCATGGTGGCTGATATACCAGATGCGCATGGTCTTGTCCTGAGCAGAGATTGGTCAGCCAAACTAAATGGATATTTTGCCTCAGATTGGTCGCATCTGTGGCTGCCATACAAAGGAAGTCCGAACCAGATTAAGATTTTAAGAGAGCCTCACATGAAATACAATGTCACCCGATCAGAGGAGAAGAATGAACCTGTGGATTATGTCTTGGGAAATTATTTTATCAAATTAGAACTAGGAAATTACAAAGCAGAAAAAGCCAGCAACACATCTGACACTCAGCCTGATCTCCTTCGTTTCTCACAGGCTGATGAGATTGACTGTAACATAGTAAATTTAGCAGTAGGAGTAGATTCACATTCAGTAGTTAGTGATTTTTGGACTTTGTTTTTTGATGGCTATAAGACGCTAGAAGGGTCAGGAGCCGGCTGTGTCCTGATTGACCCCCAGAAGAATAAACATTTTCTTTCCTGTAGATTAGAGTTTGAATGTACGAATAATACAACAGAGTATGAGGCGCTGGTGCAAGGCTTGAGGAAAGCGATTGAATTAAAGGTAACTAATATAAAAGTTTTTGGAGATTCCGAAATTATCGTGAAACAAGTCCGAAATCAAATACATTGTGTTTCCCCTCACCTAAAGGCCTATCAAAATGAGGTATGGGATTTACTTAAATATTTTGATGCATTCAATATTATTTCAATTCCAAGACTTAAAAATGCAGCAGCTGACCTGTTGGCCACAATAGCCGCCAGGATGGTACCTACTAATAATAAATGCTCTGTTGAATTACTTTTCAGGCCCTCAGTTCTTGATATGATCACCAATGTACGGGTGTTCGACGATGACCAGCAGATTATAGAATGCCTGAGAAATGACGAGGTATTTAAAGGAGCTATTATAGATGATGAAGAACATCAGGTCGAGTTGAAGTACGACAATTTCATTCCTAAAGGAGTCAGAACGTTAGAAAAAATGTTCGATTTAAATGAAAAGTTCAGAAGACTAGCCAACGTGAAGACCAACAGCTCATCTCTACAATTCGAGCTAATAAATTTAGGAACTGAGACAAATCCTAGATTTGTGAATCTCGGCAAATGTTGTTCACCAGCAGAAAGAGATAAATTCGTCAGTCTGTTTAAAAAATACAAGGATGTCTTTGCTTGGACATATGAAGATTTAAAAACGTATGACACCAGCATCATCAAGCATGTTGTCCCCATCAAAGCCGGCGTCAAGCCATATCAGCAACCTTTAAGAAAAATGCATCCAAATCTAGAACCACTGATTCAGAGTGAAGTGAAGAAATTATTGGATGCTAGAATTATTTTTAAAGTCAAACACTCTGAATGGGTATCAAATCTGGTACCAGTGAGGAAAAAATCGGGAGAAATCAGATTATGCATGGATTTCAGAAATCTAAACCGTGCTTCCGATAAAGATAACTACCCTATGCCACCCATGGAGCAATTGTTGCAAATGGTTTCTGGTTCTGAATTGTTTTCGTTATTAGACAGTTTCTTTGGCTACAATCAAGTACTAGTAGCCGAGGAAGACATATTGAAGACAACGTTCAGAACCAAATGGAGAACCTTTGCTTACAGAAGGATGCCCTTTGGGATTATAAATGCTGGAGCGACGTTTCAGAAGGATATGGACATAGCTTTCCACGGATTGATTGGACGAAGTGTTGTAGTGTATCTTGACGACATTACAATATTCTCAAAGAAAAGAGAAGAGCACGCATTTCACTTAAAGCAAATTTTCGAACGCTATCAGAAATATGGCATCTCCCTCAACCCTAAGAAGTGTGTGTTCGCTGTCATAGAGGGCAAGTTACTGGGTCACATAGTTTCAAGGACGGGAATTTCTATAGACCCAGAAATAATTAAGGCCATTGAACAAATCCCCTTACACCATAATAAAAAAGGGATTCAATCTTTTATGGGAACTATAAACTTCGTGCGAAGATTTGTCCCGGATTTCGCTCAAATTGTTAAGCCGTTGTAGCAGATGGTGAAACAAAATGCACAGTTCAAGTGGACTGAGATTGAGAAGGACGCTTTCAGCAAGATTAAAACTACTGTTGCACATGCACCCTCCCTGAAAAGCCCTGATTTCGATAAAGACTTTATTTTGTATACCTTTGCATCTGATGATTCGCTAGCAGCTGTGCTGACGCAAAGGGAAGATGGGGGGGATGAATTCCCAATATCCTTCATGAGCATTGGTCTACAAGGGGCTAAATTAAATTACCCAGCCATCGATAAGCAAGCTTATGCAGTATTCAAGGCGGTGAAGCAATTCAGGCCTTATATTCTAAAAAACTGAACCAAGGTGATCGTCCCCTACCCACCTGTAAGGTCCCTTCTTATACAAAAGGAGTTAGGAGAAAGAAGGGGCAACTGGGTAACAACTCTTCAAGAGTACGACCTTGAATTCAAGCCAGCCTCTATAGTTAAAGGTCAAGGATTGTGCAAATTGATGACTGAAAGTGGGAACAATGAAGAGCAAGCCTGGGAGGATGAGGCCGAATTACATTTAATGGATGTATGTCCTTTGTTTATAGCTCCCGAGTCTTGGTATAGAGACCTCGTACATTACCTACAAGCCGGGCTACTGCCAGAACATTTGAATTCTAAGCAAAGAAGAGCACTGCATCTTAAATCATCTTCCTATCAAATTGTTGAAGGAGTATTATTCAGAAAAAATTATGACGGAGTTCTTTTGAGATGCTTTGAAAAGGAAGATGCTAAAAAAGTAATGACAGATCTGCATGATGGGCCTGCTGGGGGACATTATTCAGGAGATACTACAGGCCACAAAATCCTCAGAGCCGGTTACTACTAGCCCACGCTCTTTAAAGATGCACATGCACATCTCAAGAAGTGTGATGTTTTCCAAAGGTGTAGTGGGAGACAACCTAGAGAAGCAGCACCCCTAAAGCCTATAATGATCACAGAGCCTTTCGAGCAATGGGGGTTGGATATTATTGGAGAAATAAAACCAAATTCCTCCATACAACACAAGTACATTCTGACCACGACGGATTATTTACTCGCTGGGTCGAAGCAGTCCCACTGCGCAAAATAAATCAAGACGAGGTCATCATTTTCCTGCAGAACCACATCATGACCAGGTTTGGAGTTCCAGTTTCGTTAGTTTTTTATAATGCCACGTATTTTTCATCGATTAAATTAACTGCTTTTGCTCATGATAAAGGGATAAAATTGCATTATTCAGCTAATTACTATCCACAAGGAAATGGCCTGGCTGAATCCACTAATAAAAATTTGATTAGAATTTTAAAGAAGACTGTGATAGAAAACCAGAGGAGCTGTTACTCAGCACTACCAAACGCCCTTTGGGCTGATAGAGTCACCCCCAAGTCTGCGATAGGAGTGTCACTATATACCCTTGTGTATGGTAAAGAAGCCATTCTTCCCCCCAACATCATGCTACCGTCTTCCATTATAGCTCAAGAGTCTAGTGGGTTGGAGAATGAAGTTTTACAAATGAGGATATGCAATCCTCTGGAAGCAGAAGAGGCTAGATCTAAAGACAGAGAACTCTTTAAGCAACAGCAGGAGGTAATAAAGAGACGGTTCGACAAACATAAGGCTCGAACAAAAGACATTGAAGTGGGAGATTTAGTCCTCAAATGGGATCATCCCCATGATGAGAAATGAAAGCATACTAAATTCCAACAGTTGTGGGTAGGCCCTTTTCAGGTTGCAGCAAAACTTGGCCCTTCTACTTATAAGTTGCAGGATCTACAGGGGTGGGAAGAGAAATTACCAGTAAATGGTTTGGTTCTCAAGCCTTATTTTTCCTGATTTTCTTTGAGTTATTATGTCTTGTATATAAATAAGTTGTTTGGCTGTCTTTTGAGTCATGTTTTGAGTTTGTTTTAGTTTAAGTTTTATTGATTTCAATAAGGGGAACGAACCTACAGTTACATGGGGAACATCCAAAAAACTTTGGGATTGATAAACATTTTTGGGTATCAGACTTTGTGTTGCTATTTAGCCGAAAGAACTTCTTCCAGTTTAGCAGTTTTCTCAAATAGCTCAGTGTGCATTGAAGTCCTGCTTAACCCCTGTGAAATAAACTGGAATCAAAGAGTCCTGAATACTATGTTGAGGCTCCATCCACTTCACACTTAAAATGTTCTAAGGGGCGACAGCAGAGGACCCATGGAAAGGATCAAGGTGAACAGTATGTTAAATATAAATGATTCCATGCCAAGAAACGAATGTCGAAAGGAAAATAAGAGTCAAAAACTCCTCTGAAAGCATCATACAGTAAAGCAAATGTTGAACCATAAGTACTAAATTGCCGAAAGTTCCTCTCTGTCCGTGAGCTGAAACATGAAATACACCACTCACACAAAAGGACACTATGGGATAGAGGAGCCTGAATTAAAATTCAGAAAGAAAGGCATGCAGGAGGACTCATATGAAAAGGGACAAAAGTCCAAAGGCACAAAAGGTGCTAGAATGGCATGGGAATGAGGAACAAATGAATATTTATGTTCACCATATGCTTCAATCTGTCCAAGCAGTCAGCTACTTGAAGACAAAAGTAATAATGAAACTCATCCTCTGGCCTCGACAGAGTTATCTGGACTTGAGAATATTGGTTTCCACTCTCCCCAAACTAGACTATCATCAATGATTAAAGGTACACGCTTCAGTCATTTGAGAAATCCAGATAGCTAGAAGAATTCAATAGGAGCATTGGTTGTAAACAGTCTGCCACTCAAAGAATAATTGCGGAGAGATCTAGGTTCACCAGGTAATTGCCAATTGTTGCGGCCGCAACTATTCTCCCCAAATTTCTTAAAATTTGGTCCCCTCCTCATAATTTAGAGTTGTTTTAATCGTTGGATCCTTGAACCTTTTGGGCATTCTTTGTTTTTGAATAATTTCGAAGATCGATTTCCAGCCTGTTCAAAAGTGCTTGCATTTGAATTTCATGGTAAGTCGCAGATGTGATTTGGTTTGCTAGCTGAGGATGAATCGGACTTGATTATTTTTTGGAAAGCCACTATCGCAGAAGCAAAATAGGTTTACTGCCACTGATTTTTTAAGGATCTTTAAACACTTCGTGTTTTTTCTATTGATCGGGAGTCTTTCTTGTTTGATCGGAAGCCGAAACCTTTTCGCTTCCGCCGTTGCGGAACCCAAAGCAGTTTAGCACCTGAAGTCCAAATCATTCCAACTACTGATGCATGTTGACCTATTTTACCTGCGTACCCGAAGCCATTTCTCTTTCATCGTTGCGGTTGTGAAAGTCCTTTAGCTTTCGAAGTGTAAAGCCGTCCGACTGCCGATTAAAACTTCTCTCGCCCGGGTTTTGCGTCACTTTAGCCCTTGTATTTTCCACCGTTGCAGCTAGGAAATCCTTTTAGCATCCGACGTCATTATCTTTCCAATTTTTGATTGAGTTTTCTTGCCCTCCCATAACATGCCTGTAGCCTTTACTCTTCCGTCATTGCGGCTGGGAAAGCCTTTTAGTGTCCGATGTCATTATCTTTCCGATTTTCGATTGAGTTTTCCCAGCCTCCCGTCGCATGCCTGTAGCCTTTACTCTTCCTCCGTTGCGGCTGGGAAAGCCATTTGGCTTTCGATGTCAGTTTCCTCCCAATTTCTGCCATTGGTATTGTTATCACAAGCCTATAGGAGGATGAGGTAGTATGGTCGGCACTTGTAAAATGACAATGGTGAACCCAGTCTTCTCTTGTGGATTAGTCGTTTCAGTAGTGTAATTTACTGCTTTGTTTTGTAATGCAAATCCAATGAATGATGTATTCTGGTTTATTCGCAAGTGGACTTGAAGGATTTTTTCAGGCAAACGCAGCACGAAGGCACATCTAGGCAGTTTTGGAAAAATTCGAACCATGGCTCTCAGGACTGAAGAAAAGGACAAAAACGAATGGCGGAAAAGGCACAGACTAGAAATATCTATCAGTTACTAATCAGAAGATGAACGTTCACAGAAAATAAAAATGCGAAGACAAAGCGGCCTAAAGAAGAATCTGAAACGTTCGAGGGACTGAAAAGTCACACGTTTGGGGGCAGCGCAAACAACCTCCTATGTAGTTTAAATATGGTAAAGATAGGATTTAGAAAGGGCTTTTTCCCTGGAAAAATTTGTAAACCATTTTTTTGTAAGAGGAACTATTTCGTTTTACAATCAGAAACTGCAATTTTTCCTGTCGGAGAAAGTACGATGTGGAATGTATCAATGTGATTAAATGAGCAATGTTGAAGGGGAACTATTTCGTTTTCAGCTATGTTTCATTAACTATGAGAACATTCTAATTTCTTGAACCTATGTTCCTATTTGAATGTTGTTTAGTTCATTTTGTGATGTTTTCCACTGTGAGTAATGGAGGTCGTTCATAGACAATTGGCTATCTAGTTGTCGAAATATCTTTAAACTGTTCATGTGTATTGAAATAAGTATCAGCTATCTGTAACTTTTCATAATGCATGTACGAAATACATTACTCACTAATGAATGATAATCTTGCTCACTAGCGATAGGTTAGGTAGTTAGTTTTAATTTCTTGCTGTTGATGTGATTTGGATGCCTGTGAGCTTTAAGACAAGAGGTAAGAACCTGCGCATCACATTGTGACTACTCCTTGCATCTTTATCATCTTGCATTGTTAGATAGGCACTTGCATTTCATATTTTAAATCAAAAGATACAAAATACACGGTGGACCGGGTCGCAACCGGTAAAATCCTTTGTTTTGTTACTTGACCTACGGTAGCCGGACCGCAAACCGGGCGGATTCCCTACATCAAACAGTCACGGGATAGTTGGAAACGTTGACTGGGGAGAATCCGTTACTATTGTTGCCTATGAATTTTCGGGCCTCAACAGGTTCCAAACGAATATATGACATGGACTCATTTTCAAAATGATTATTAATGACTTTATTTCCACCATAAATTCAAATCCCTAAGGGAAACTTAAGATAAAATTAAGAAGAAACAGGGCCTTGGAATGATGGAGATACTTTTGGGTCCCTTTGTAGAAATATTTAAACTATTTTTGAGATTCAATAGCTAGATTAGATTGGGATTCCTCCTATTTTTTATCAGCATTATATTTTTTTTTGGGAACTCTTCCTAACCCACATCAGGCTTCACCAACCTAGTTCTAGTGTTGATATGGCTAAGTGGATTAAATATTTTAGGTTCATTGGCTTTGATTTTATAGGATGGTGATGGATATTGGTCTTGAAGATTAAGAATGACATGCAATATTATGCTTTAAATATAATATAATCTTCCAATTGATAATAACAAGATGCCCAAGATTGTGGATTTTGGCATGATAAGATCTTTTTGTAGTGACCAAAATGGAAACCTAACCAATATAGTAATCACATTGTTGTATATGTAAGTGAAATATGGCCTATGATATTATAGGAGCCAATTTTGTCTATTTTATGAATGTTTGCGTATTTGCAATGTAAACTCTATATCGAACACTTTTACAGTGTTGATTATGCGTTGTAATGTTGTGTATACCCCCCGGAGCTTCCATTTCTAGGTTCTCTATTTCTTTCTCTCGGAATTATTAAGCTCGGTGCCATGAAGTATACATATGACATGGAATTATTTGCATTCATATTTAAATGGATGCTGTTGACAATCCTTAGGAATTTATACCAATTTCCAACATTATCACAAAGTCTATAGAGTAGAGACCTATTACATGTTAGGATTGTAATCTCTTAAGTATATTTGCTTCTATTCCTTGTCCCGGTGTTCTATTGTGGGTGATAATAAAAACCCTAAAACTTTCAACTATGGGAAAATTTGGGTGCATTCATACCTCAAATCAACACTAACCAAGTGTCATTCTCATAATATGGGAACTCTAGGGAAGTCTTGAGGCAACAATAGACAACAATAATGAGCATCCTAATCAACATGACAGACAAATATGGGTTGTTTTGAGGCACATTTAGGCATGCTTAAGGATTGTTTTGGGTGGTTGATCCAATTTGCAGCCTTGTTTGACCTTCATATAGCAGTGTGAAAGCATTATGGGTGAACCTAAACCATAAATCAATAGTAAAACAGGCTCATATCCAATTTTGAGCACAATATGGGAAACTTATGGGTTTTGAAATCAATCTTCAAACCCATTTTAGTTCTTTCTAGCATCTTTTATGGCATACCTATGCATAAATGAAGAAATAAACTATATAAAACAATAGTTCTAGGAAGATATGGGCATGTTTCAACCCTATTTTATCCTTCAAACAACATTTTGATAAGTTACATTTACATAAAAGGGGAGTAAAGGGCCGCCTTGTTTCCAGATCTGAGCCTGTTTTGAGCATGGTGTGATCTTTTCATTAGATTTTAGTATCCTTGGTTTATCAACTGTCGTATTGATTGGGACAACCTTGGTTAAATTTGTGAAGAAGTCCATACTGGATAAATTTGCTAGTATGTTTTTACAATTCAATGTGTGTTAGTGTTTCTAAGATGAATTTGAATAATTAATGATTAAGAAAAATATCATATGCATTTTGCATATAAATGTTTTCTCTCTTTTATTTTAACTCTATACCAATTTGATATCAAATAATTGCATTGGAATGGGTGCAGAGGATATCCCACATTATGCTTTAGTAAATGACAAAGTGCTTGAGATCTACAAATTTACATAAATCTCTTGAGCTAGTTGCTTCTCACCTGAAGAAATTATTGGTTGATCACAGTGTTCGTCCTTTTTATGAAATGGATGTAAGGTTCTTAAGTTGTTATTCCATAGTGAAATTCCTATCGTATAGGTGAAATTTGAGTTTTTAATTTCAATTAATATGCTTGATTATTCAAATGTATAAGTAGACTTAGAAGGTGTTTATCTTTATCATTAATGACAATTTCCTATCCAGATGTAAAAAGGAAAATTAGTCTTACATGGAGCAAAACCTGCCCCACCATCCATGGATTCATAACCAAGCTATCTCATTACCCAATAGTTGTATTGGTTTTGGAAACAAATCCAACTACACACCCTCTACTCCTCCACAAGATAATTACTATGTGCCATCAGACCTTCCTCCTTCAGAAACTCACAAACACCATGTTTTAAACATGTATGGAAGAGATCCTCTTGGTGGACATTTAGTACCAAATGGAGCACTACCACCTATTATCACACAGGTTTTTTCATGCGTTCTGATTTTGGTGTCAGTGTTACTGGGATTTCTCATTTTGCTTTCCAATTTGATGCAATATTTAAACTCAACTCCCTTTTGTGGGTTTGTCAGTGGATGCAAACTCCTTTATCATATGTTGATGTTGTGATTGGTATAAATGGTTCAAACATCAGTTATTGTCAAAGGAATAGTGGAGTGATTATAACTATTGATGAAATTAGAGGAGCTGTTCGGGAAATAATAGTTGAGATTCATGGAACTGCCTCTCAAATGCAGACAACGCATGAATTGATCTAGGTTACTTTTTTGTCTTTAATGAGCTTTGTTTTGTCTCATATGTTGAGTTTGAGGTTACTTAGATATGTTTGATCAAGTTTTATTGGGAATAGGTAAAATACTATGGTGTTTCTCCAAGGCTATGATGCTATGGATAGATTTCCAAGAATATTATTCTATGGTTTGGAAGGATTTCCAAGACTATGATTCTTAATATATTAGTATGTATTGTTCCCATCGTTGAGTATAGAGAAATATAAATCAAATAGAGAATTTAGGTGTTGGAATATGAGTATGGAATTTATTAAAGAGGATGTTGGGAATTAGATTTTTATCAAGATCATATTGGCAGGAATATTTTATGTATTTTTGTATGCAATTTTCAGTATGTTCAACACAAGTAAATCATGGTATCTTATATTTCATCAATTTATACTTATTTTTGTATCTTTTAAACATTAAAATTATATTTACTAATATATCATTAAATTATGTTTGATGCACATTTAAGGGAAGGGAAGATCCACGGACCTGGGTAACACTTTTTGGCAAGCGAATTTGGAAAAAAACCAAAAAACGTACGTCGGTCGAGGGATTATTAAACCCTCGACCGAGCTAACAATATCTCGACCGAGCTTTTATGAAGCCCTCGATCGAGGTTTTTTTCAGCCCTCGGTCGAGGTATATAGCTCGACCGAGGTACTTCTGTCAAAAAAACTATAGTGCGGTCTGTCTGTTTGGGTGAATGGCCGGGTGGCGTGGATGGGTGGTGTGGACCGCCTTACGGTGAGAGAGGGTTTACAGTCTGTGTGATGGAAAATGCAAATTATTAGTTGCATGGTAGTATGAGTTGGTCAATTAACTTTTATTTATTCAATTAAACTATACCTTTGCATACCTTTTATTTCTGCAGGGGGTTAGTAGCCGGCCAAAGAAAGGTACAGATATGATTCAATAAACATGAATTTTACATTTAGTCGAGAAATGACTAAATTACCAAAGGTTTTAAATACTAAAAATACTTTGCGCCTTCGTATATAATTTTTAATTTAAAAAAACTACAATTATGTGATATGTTTTTCAAAAACATATCACATAATTGTAACTACAATTATGTGATATGTTTTTCAAAAACATATCACATAATTGTAGTTTTTTTAAATTAAAAATTATATACGAAGGCGCAAAGTATTTTTAGTACTTTTGGAGAGATGAAAATGTGACCATGAAAAAAATGATATGACATCATTTCCTTGGATTATATCAATTTATAGATCTGTAGATATGGGCCGAGGAGTCATATAAGTCATAGAAGTCATAGATTTGATCAATCATATCTATGATTCCTATGACTCCAAGACCCATTCTACAAATAAATATAATTGACTCTTTCTTTCATTTCAAACACCAACTCTCAACAAATGTAATGACCATGTACGCTTTTCGGNGGTCGAGGGATTATTAAACCCTCGACCGAGCTAACAATATCTCGACCGAGCTTTTATGAAGCCCTCGATCGAGGTTTTTTTCAGCCCTCGGTCGAGGTATCTATTAACCCTCGGTCATGGTATTAAAACCTCGACCGAGGGTTAATAGATACCTCGACCGAGGTATTAACTCGGTCGAGGTATATAGCTCGACCGAGGTACTTCTGTCAAAAAAACTATAGTGCGGTCTGTCTGTTTGGGTGAATGGCCGGGTGGCGTGGATGGGTGGTGTGGACCGCCTTACAGTGAGAGAGGGTTTACAGTCTGTGTGACGGAANCCTCGACCGAGCTATTAACAAGACCTCGACCGAGCTAATACCTCGGTCGAGGTATTAACAAGACCTCGACCGAGGGTTTGTTAAACCCTCGGTCGAGGGTTGTACAAACCATCGACCGAGGTCCTGTTAATACCTTGACCGAGGTATTTCAATACCTCGGTCGAGGGCTTAAAAAAACAGCCTTAGCCCACATTCCAACAAATGGAAATTTCCTATCCCTTGCAGAGGTGTAAACCCTGCCATTCCTAGCACATAACTGAGCGGAGTTGATACCAATAGATTCACCAACAAATCTTCTATCCATTGACGTATCATACACGCATTTTGGCATTCATATGATATTTATTTTTTAATTACTTCTAAAACTTATACTTAGAAAACCACACTGCAACTTTGAAGCAGCTCAAAGAAAAATCCACAGAGTTAAAAATACACAGCCAAAAAATTCTTAAAAATTCTCACATCACATATCGACATGTCCTCTTCAAAAGGGTATCTTTGGTTTTTCAATTTTTAAAAAAATAGAAAAAATTCCTTTACGTGGACAAATATGTGTTTAAAATGATGTTGAAATCGAATGTGGTTACTTTCGAAAAATAATAAATAATTGTATAATGCGAAAAAAATTAACAAAAAAATATGCACATCACACTGCATTTTATGTAGATCATGCTCATATATTTATTTTTTTAAAATTATTAATGCAATATTAAATTACTCTACGTGGACACGAGCCACTTATTAGCTTCTTCAAATTTTTAAGGTCACACAGTTCATTAAATGAAAAAATTCACACATTAAATGACATCGGAATATTTTAAAAAAAATATCACTATGAAGCCAACATAATATTCTACAATTTGTTTTCTTACTTCAAGTCAAAATTCACATGGCATATATGTGTTTTGAGGGCTTCTATCTAGCACATGAGTAAACAATCAGGTTTTCATCGCCAAATTTGGCCAAAAGGTGTTACCCATCTTCATGGAATCACCTGGAAAAAAAATCCATTTTCACTATTGATTTTGCATTTAATGATTTTTTGGTTCCTCCATATGTCACCGGAAAACCTTGGAGAAGAAAGGAAAGAGAAACACTTACTTAGTTGAATACAAACTTTATTTTAAATTCTCTGAAACGTTTCCCTCCACTTGTATAGGTTCATGTAATTTTCATCTTCTCTTTGTCCTTGCTGAGACATAATTTTCATAATAACCATGATTCTGAATGACCAAAGACAAGCCATTTGGGATTTCTAAAAAACTTGCCAATACCTCCATGGGTTTAACCTGGTACTTGGGGGTATTGGATCGTGTAATTCTAGGTCTGGATGTAGCTCAAGTTCTCACTATGACTCTTCTTCAGGGTCTATGGAATTATTTTAGGCTTTGATTCTAGCTTCCTCAAAGTAGGGAATCCATGGTTGTTGTGGAGCTAGTATGTCCCTTTAGACATAAAATCAATAATATATGACAGTTGCATAGACTTAACTCACCAATGGAGTAGCACACATTGTGACCTATGGAGGAATTTTTTGAGCTTTCCTTCTTTTCATGTTTAATTCTCCTATAGTGCACTTGAAGGGTTTTTTTTTTCAAATCAAAACATACCTCATCTACATATGGAAAAATCATGTTATGGAGGAATAAATTCCCAAGATTCATTCTCATCTTCTCTTTTGCATGGACTACCAAAACTGCAATACATATAATCACTCTTCGATATTTTTGCAGTTTTCCTCAACATAGTTTCTAACATAAATTTTGCAATTCATTAGTTTTTTACTAGGATCCTCTCACTTCAACATACAACCAGTCATTAGGTTTTGATAAGTTAATGGATTTATTTGACAAGTTAACTTTTACGGTTAACTTTTTTAGAAAATATCTTTTGATTGAAACATTATATTTTTCTTTATAATAAACCTGAATTTTAACTTAAGACTTTATAGGAAATACAATTATCAATATGCAGGTCTTCCAATGCTTGAAAACCCCCTCAATATGGTGATTGTTATTGATATTTCCAAAAAACTCCACAATTTAAATATTTATTGGCATGAAGTTGGGCAGTTTCTTTTCCAACATAGATCTAAATATTTGCATAGATCTAACTTAAATCAAGATATTTTAAGCACTCGGAGATTTGCATCTCAATTTTTGGGATCCCTCTTGCTCCTTAATAGATCCGAAGATAATATTTATTGATGCTAAGAAACATTCTGATAGCATAGATAAGATGTAATGCTTCACAAATGCTTTTTGATGGCAAGAAATTTGAATTATCTCTAAGGGTGTAAGGAGTAGGTATGTCAGGAGTCTATTGTTTTTGTCCATTTAGAAAGAAAAATGATATTCATGTCTTTGTATATCTTCTTAAGAGAACTTAGAAAAGGTTATTTTATAAATCCCCCATTTTTTTAGACTGCCATTACATAATTTCTATGATGTGCATGCTAGGATGATGATAATTTGTGCTTACATATGTAATTTATAGAATACTCTATTGACACTTTTATCTAGGTGGAAACTGCCCCAAGCCTTTTAGGAACTTATTATCTTTGCCTCGTTGTTTCCCTTATTTAATGATATTTTCCTACAGCACAAGTCTTGATTTATTCTCCAACTTGGTGTAAGTATTAGATTCTTAGTGACATGATGAACTCTAAGTGATGTAATTGGAGCTGTGATTTGAACTCGAGTAATGTATTTAGATCTTTCATGCCCATCTTAAAGTTGAAAATTTTCAATCATTATGATGAAAGCTAATATTCCATCTCGTTAAAGTTTTGTAATTCTAGCTTGATTTTGACTAGGGAATAACAATAGCATTTTCAATGATGTTGGGGTTCCATGGTTAGAATACCGATACTATGACCCTAAAACTGTAGGACTAGAATTTCAAGGGATGATTAAAAACATTAAAGTATAAAGAGTTTTTTTCTTGGGTCCTTTCGCAGACTTAGATGTTTGGTAGATGCACTGTTAAATTTTTTTCAATAGAGGAGATTGATAGTTGCTTGATTTCTTGTATATTGCACCATGTGTTTCCTTGGTGTTGCTTCATTGTTGTGCTTAGAATCCTATTGGAATCGATCCAACTTCTAAGTAATGGGAGAATATTGCTAATGTCATTCAGGAAAATAATCTTACTACTTTCTTTGATGTTGTTTATTAGGTTTGTGAGGATATAATGCTTAAATTTACAACTTTTGTATTATGAATTTCCCGTTGAATATTACTTTATGCTATTCATGTTCTTGCATTTGTGTGTATTGCCTAGTCTCATTTGGAGTTAATGAGATTATTTACCTTCACCATTTAAGATATCAAATAATCTTTGACTAAAACCAATGTGGTAGAAGAAATTGTATCTATGGAACATAAATGGATGGGAGAAGTGTAAATCAAAATCCATACATTCACATGCATGGAAAATATCCACCACCACTAGCAGATACTTCAAAATGTATTGTATCTTTAGGTGGTTGTATTTTATTCCCGTTGTGATCATATTGTTGGGATATTTTAACTCTAGATCGTTTCATCTCTCTAATTGTTCAACAAAATGTAAATCCCTAATGGAAATAATTTATGATTCACAATCAATTAATACATATTAGCACGATCAATTCAATATATGGCATACCCTGAATAGCATAACTATGTGCTCATGATCATTTAATACATATTATAATTGGGAATAAATCAATAGCGTATAATGGGCCATGTAAATGTCATCATGATCAACTAAACCTTAATACGTGAAGATACAACACACTAGAAAATAAAATTTTCCCATAAAATCATCAGTTTACTAATTAGAAAATAAGTATCCCACATCATAAACAATATATCATACTAGAACTAAAACATTACATCCAATTATCACACCATCATAAGATAACTCCCAATTCATAATGTATCTCTCCACCACTAATCTCATACATGCCATACAATCAAATAATTTATCAGCATGTTAAATACCTAAGTGTTCGTGAATGTGATAATAGTCTCAGCACATAGGAGGTGTAGAACAATTATGAAATCATGAAAATATTAGCAATATTAATCAACTCTAACCAATTTCACCAGTATTTTATGAACAATCAATAATATTGTACAATATATCATATTTAATTCCATAGAATGATCATTAAGTACCCATCTAGTATTTGGATATGATTAAGTTTTCCAATCTAGGTTGTCTCTACAAGATAACATTCTTCAACAAATATCATTGATAGAGTTCACAATTTCCTATCCAGATCCATTAAAATTATATTATTCATGACCCTTAGTCATCTATCATACTTGTTCCCATAGTCCTTTACATGACCAATAGGTTGATACCATCTAATTTTACTTCTTTCATGACAAGAGACCTATTCTCATATTGCATACTTCATCTTATATACAAAACTAATTTGACTTTATCAAGGTATATTGATTACATTTTATCCCGATTAGTTAATACTTGCCCAAATTTCTAGTGATTCTATAAATCATAATTCATAGGAAACCCATGTCTCCAAAATTCCATAAATCAAGGTTGTGTTATTATGACTCATTCATTGATCCACTATCCATGACCTTAGCTCATTATTTCATGTCTTATTAAGTATAGACAATTTTCACTTCAATTTTAGTTATCACCATATCTTGATGGATGTTATAGTTCACAATCCTCATTCATCCTCATTATCGCTTATCTTTAGTTTATTTTTTGAGGAAAGCCTTCTAAGTGAATACTATAGTCATCACACTATAATGTAGCACTATAATTTCTATTTGTGGAGTATATCTTTGTTTGAAAGTTCTATACATAAATTATCAGTAAATTTACAACATTCAAATTAATCGTCATTGTGGAATTAATCACAACATTACTATTGTTTTTAATATTTACCAACATAGTTACAAGAGACCCAAAATTCCTACATCTTTTAATATTCCAAACTAATAATAATGAGAAGGGAAATCATGAGTACATACCTGAAGTGGTGAGTAAGACTTATAGTTGTACTGTTGAATCCTCCAAATGTCCATCAACAACATCTCCTTAGGAAACCATGTTTGGGGAAACTGCTCTCCTCCTAGACAATCCCACAGTCATCAATTGAGATCCCTTGAGCCCTCACTTCATAATACCAAGCCATCCAACATCATCCATATCATAAGAACACCCACAAAATCTATTCCCCATTTCCTGTAAACCCCCCCTTTCACCAAGACTCTACCCAGAGAACCAGGAAGGAAGAAACCCCTTCCACTTCTCCTTCCCCACATTTAAGATTTTCCAAGCTCCTCCAAGGGTGGACACATCTTCACATACAATACTTTCTCATGCAACATTCCATAAAAATAAACAAATAGCTCATAATTATATATTTTATTATTTTCCTTTTTAACCCCTTATTTAACCTAAAACATGACATATTAAGTTTAATTTTGTTTAATCCTATATATGTATTCTTATGAATCGCTTAGACACTTGTATTATTATTATTATTATTATTATAACGTACATATTCTAATACTATTGTGGAGGGATACGACCTTCTCGTGTGGCAATCACAAGTATGTCATATTCCTTCATTATAACCCCGACATGCCCCCCAAAACTAATACACTAAGCGATGGAGGGAATTACATATACTTTTTAGCAGTAAATGCAGCTCTACCAAACCTCAATTTTTGTGCTCTTTTTATAGTAGAACCATCCCACACATTCCAACAATAAATGCATAAATATAGTGTTGTTTTATGTTCCCAAACAATGCTATGACCTTTATCTTGATTTATGTTCCTTCTCACCAACAATACAACCTCACACATGCCAGTAATGAATGCAACAATATGGCCTTGATTTATGTGCCTTGTTTGTCTTGAAAAAAATGCAATACATTTATGACTCTATAATAAACATTAAATTAACTATGTCTTTCCTAGGGAATCGTGCGAGTAATAAATTCGCCTAATAGTCAACTAGTCTTGGAATTTGTGTTGCAATAATTTTCTTGTTGATTGTCTTGAAAAGCATGCTACTTAAAAAAAAAAATCCTCCTATTTCATCTCCTCTCTCAAAACCCTCTCTTCTTGCTCAAGGTGAGTTATCTTCTGCTCTTGCTCTCCACAATCTCTTTGGGTGAATAATGTGCCTTCTAGCCCTATTTTTTGCCTTTTTATTCATGGTAACCATGTCTTATGATATAATGGTCACTATTATATCTTGATCCATTTTGATCAAGGGCTGAAATAAAATTCTCATTAAATTAATATTTAATGGACCATCATCATTTAAATATGTAATGAGTATTTTAATTAAAAGTTCACTTTATTTCTCATAAAGTCACTTTTAAAATTAAAAGGTACTTCAGTTTATAAAGTAGCTTCACATCTCATAAAGCTAATCTCACTTTATAACGTCATTAGGGATCACTTCGACACTTTTCCACTCCTAGGAGCACAAAGTGGAAAACACTTGTCCTTGGTACAATTTGTAACATAAGTGTAAATAAAGAGGTAAGTCCACAACCTATAAATTCAGTGTTGTTAATTAACTGTATCATGGTCCAATAAAAATTCTATTATGTCAATATTTTTACCTAAAATACAAAACGAGGTTATAATTAAACAATATCTATTCAAATGGATATATTTCATAAATATATAGAATCCATTTGATAATTTTTTCCATAATTTTAGGAGTGTAGACTTACTACATGTTTATACTCTTTAACTTTATTCTCATAAATGGGAAACATGTGGTGTGATAGTAGTGTTGACTGTTTTTTGTCAGCTCAATGAAATTGTAGTAATATTACACTCTTGTTCCATATTCCTTCATGTTGACTTATTGAATGCATTTTGAAGATTATCCAAATGGAATTTGTATAATTTTCAACTATTAATGCAGGATTACAAGAAATCCTAGGATAACTTTGGGAAGTATATGAAATTGGGTTGTATTGAAGAATCAAATAGCCATAAACAAATTGCTCCTCTTTTATGTTTCTTCTCATCCATACATGATGGGGAGATGATTATCTTGGATGATTATATTGGAAACATATCTAAAAAATGGCATTTATTACATTGGTTTAGATAACATGAAAAGTTCTAGAAGTGTGTCACTTCTAGAAAAACTTTTACAGAAGGATATTGAGGTATGGAGTTTTTGTTCCACAAAATGACATAAATCTATTGTACCTTAATATCAAATACAACATGAGAACTATTCCATACCGTTTTTCTTTATGGTCCTCTATATTATGGACCCAATTGATGTGGTTTCTATTCAAAATATTATATGTTGTACAAAGACAAAAAATAATTGTTGATATTAGTAAAGAATATATGGACCTAGGTAAGTAATTTGTACAATATTTGTCTCATTGAGAGGAAGATATATACACCATTTGTCTCATTGTGAGGAAGTATAAACCTAACCTATTCAATTATTCACAAAAGAACCAATCGTTGGCACAAACTTAGACCAAATGTTCTAAATCAATTACCAACAATATCCTTATGAGAATTGGTATTTTAATCACCCAAGACTCTCACATTCATTGCAGAAACTGAAAGTAAGTTAAATTTTTAAAAGTATATACCCCCATGTTTGTCTTATGTATTCAACTAATGCACTATATTGATCACATACATAGTCCAGTTTCATACATAGAGAAACATAGTAAACAATCCATTATATCACATTATTCAAGAGTTTTAGTAAACACAAACAATCTCTCATTGATTCCAAAATGTCTTAGAAACAACAACAAATACACTTCTATCTTTCTAATATTCATATATACCAGAGATAGTTACATCCTAATTAATTGTATTTTAACTAACAACTCTTAACTAATTCTAAGAGTTGTTTACTATTAATATATTTCTAACTTTACTTCTTAAGGCTTTACAATGTTACAATATATATTTACAAAAGTAATACAGTGCCAACTATATGGTGCCAAAAAATTTGAAAATTATAATTAACATTAATTATTTTACGTGAACACAAGCCACTTGTTAAATTTTCCTTGAATTTGCAAGGACAAACATTTCATTAAATGAAAATTTGACTCAATAAATGACATTACTATTTAAAAAGAAAATATTATTGGAAAGATAACATAATTGCCAACAATTTTTTTTAATTGCATGACAAAATTCACAATGCATAGATGTGTTCTGACATATCCAATGTAACAAAGGATTTAAATATGGAATTTTCATCACCTCATCTAGATAAAAAGTGTTACCCATATTCATGGATTCATCCAAATACAATATGGTTTCTCAATTGAAAACATTCCATTCGGTGAGTATGTTATAAACCAAAGGAACCCATTTTTCTTTGAATGAAACATCATTCGGTTACCCATATATCCCATTGAGATTGGTGATTTAATAAAGGTAGGGAGATATTATGTTCACAATTTTGTAAATACCATTCCTCTTTCTGTGAAATCTCTTCTCACTGACCCACCAAGTACTCAAAATTTTCTTGAAATCCTTTAGTTTATTAAAACTCTCAACCTAGGTTTTTGTCATGGACACTTTTTCTTTGTAAAATTTGTAATACCTTTCAAGTTATTGTGATTGGAAATAACGAATAATTTCACCCTTCTTATTTAAAATACTTCTTGCATTGACACCAATATGATTAATAATACATTATATCAACTTGAACATGAAAGTACAAGTGTTATATCTCTAACCTTATGCAACTAAGATTTAAAATGTTTAAGAAAGTTTCTTCATCCCTTTTATTCTGCCCAAGAATTAATGAAGATGCTACAAGTGGAAAATACTGATATGCAAATATCTTGTAAACTGCTTCTCAATTTAGAAATGGTGATGACCCTCTTGTGTGCACATTAGTGTCAACATAGATTGATCTACTTTGTTTAGACGATTCCTATATATAAATTTCAATTCTAGTAACGAGTTTCCTTCTTCAATCCAATATATTTCCAAGAGTGTAATAATCACCTCAATCAAATATTGTATAAGGATATTATGCCTCCTACAAGGTGACCTATTAACTTGACCACCACGGTACCAAGTTAATTCCATGTTAGCTCTGATTATCCACACATGTGGAGCTACTCATGTGTGGAGTTTCTAGAACTTTCTAGAGGTACAGAATCCTAACCCTAATCATGAGTTAAGGCATGTACAAACCCTAAATCTAATCCTAGATGGCTATCAAGTTATGCTAAATATTGGGTTGTTTGGAGGAGAAGAGGTTCCATTTTAATGATGTTATTGTATTGTTCTATAGATGAACAACAACAACAAGGAAGTGGATATTAGAGCATAATAAAGGAAGTAGGATATGTTACATAGTAGTCATGCAAGCCACAATGCCAGAGGTAACTCCATAATGAGTACCTCTTTCTTTGTATTTGCATTGCATATTGGAGAATAAAAGAGCAAGGCATAATCCTCACTTATGGCTAGGTTTTTGTTGGGTACATCTTTTGTTATTTGTGTGAATGTGTTATCTTTATCTTGTTTTATTCCTTTCAGTTCCAATTTATTTATCATTCCATGGAATCAAGCTAACATAATGATATAAGTTGTAAAATCCATTGTGACAAACTGTTCTAGTGGAATATCTATGGCATTTTATGGATCATCATTAACTATTTCCTTTGATAAATAAGCACACATCTTATTATTAATCTAATCCAAGGAAACTTTTAGGGGTGAAATTTATCCCATGGGCTATTTTTAACGTTTTTCTCCAAATTAATATTTGGCATTTTCTATTGTTTTCTAAATTTTCCTAAATTTCATAGGGTTAAAAACATTTACTCTAAAAATGGAAAAAAATGTCCAAAATCAATATAAAACCTTTGAAATTTTGAATATTCTTTTAAAAATAATGCCTAACACTTTATAGTTTGGAATTTGATAATTAGTAAGGTTCACTAATGTTCCTACACTTTAACAAAATTATGGATCCATAAAAATTTCCCTTCTATAATCTCTGCACAAGTGAAAGGAGAGATATACTATAACTTTTCAATGCAATTCACATTTAACATGTAAATTACTACAATATTATTTTCAAAATCAATGAACATAAATGCAATTTCAATCTTCATTTTGCAAATAATGTGAAGGAAAAATAGAAAACGTATATTTATAGCTATGTCTATTTCTTTTCAGCATTTTAATTAAAAATGATATCCAATAAAAGAAACACAAGTTCACTTTTCAATATCAATAACTTTCGGTTTGGAAACACCCACGAGAAACATAAATCAATATTTCTAAGGTGATTCCACTTTCTTTCACCTATGAGAGATAATTATAGGGTTTTCCACAACAAACCATGATCATTGTAATGTGTTTGTGACAATTTAAGAGTGAAATTGTGAGTGCTTATGAGTGTGTCTAAGAATATCCATGAGCAAGAGGAAAAATAAGGGAAAATTAATTAAACAACCTATAATAAATCACACAAATAATAAATATTTAAACAAACAAAAAATCATTGACGCAATCCAAAATTAATAAAAGGCCCTTGTAGGAAAAAATCGATGGAAAACGAGCCAAAGGAGAGAATTCAATGAATTACTCCCACATTGGAGTTGCAAGATTTATTTAAGGAAATATTCAACCTATGGCTAAGCAGCTCCCATTATGAGTCACATGATCTCACTGATTAACAAAATTAGATAGATCACTGTGTAGAATTTTCTATAGTTCTCATGCATTGTAATAAAAAATGGAAAGTGAAAGAGAATACCTTTTTTCAACAATGGTTGTCCTTGTATTTTTTGAGCAACTTGATTGATCTATTTCTAGCTCCAAAGTCTATTAATTACTCAATAAAATTTCACACAAAATTGGAAATAATGAGCTTTGTCATTCTATTTAAACAATAATAACATTGCAATGAATATGAAAACCCTTAACTAGGATATTAAAGAATAATTAATCCCTACCAATATCAACATACATGCATGATAATCATTCAATAAAGACAAGATTTTTTTTTCTTAACTTTTGAAGTTGATGTCTAGATTACTTTTCCAAAAAGGCCTCGTAGGATAAAAACATGTCAAGAAAACATTCTTAAGTTTTAAGAAATAAATGTGAGTGCATTTGGAGAAGTCAGCAATGATTTTCAATTTAAAACTTACTTGAACCTAGAGAAAGAAGAAAAATAAAGTGGACCAAGAAAATCACTATAAATAAGATGCAAAAGGATTGAGGCATGAAAAGAGGAATGTTTAATCAAAATTGTCCCAATGATGTTCTTTGACAACACATGCAAGACAATAACATCTCTACAGGAAATGAGAAGAAGACTAGTCCCCATATTTTGACTACTTAAATGCTACAATGAGAGACAATTTAAATGACCTCACTTATCCAAAAAATTTCTCAAGTCATCAATATGACCAATAAAAATAGATGGAAAATATGATGACCCAAAGTTGTCAAATTTATATATCCTAGTAATAACATCAAAATTCAATTTACTAAGACATGCTTACGATATTTTAAGTCCTTGATTTTAACTTAATGAGAAAAACGCTACTATTTCACCTTCACCTGAATAAGTGGGGTGATATACAAATAGAAGAATGCAAGAAACACTTGAAACACATATACATTATTAAAATTACTATGATCTACCTAAACTGTTTTATACCCTACAATTCTAAGAGATCTATAATCACCAACAAAGGGTTTTTTGATGTTACATTCATTAATAGTAAGAAAATAGGATTTGTCCTTAGCCATATGATAAGATGCTCCATAATCAATAATACATTCATTAACAAAAGAAATATACAATTCATTTATGGAAAAATCAAAAGTATAAAGTGCATGTCCATGAGAAGAAGACTTAGAACAAGAATCAAGATTAATGTTTTGTTTCTTCATTTCTTCTTTTAAGGCTTCTATTTTCTTGAAACACTTGAACTCCAAATGTCCATATCACCAACAATTTAGTGCTTTTATCACCATTGGGAGTAGGAAATTGCTAAGAGGGTTTGATACCATTATTTTTCTTTCCATTACAAGGATGTTGCTTCTTCGGATGAATGGATGTATCCTTATGTTGTGCCAATAAGGATTTGCTAAATGTACCTATAGGGATGATCACTCCAATATGAAAGATATTATATTTCTTTCTAATAAGAGAAACACACAATTATTCATGTTGCTTCATTGTAAACAAGTATTAGAGCTTCTATGATGGAATGAAAAATAGTCAATAAGAAAATATGGACTTCTATGTTTAGTAAGAATTGTGTAAGTACATTGGATATCCTTCATAAGAATCTTACATTCTACAATTAAGGGTTTCAATGTTTTAAATTAAGACGAGTAGTTTCCAATGCAAGAAAAATTACTAAGATTTAAAGAAATCAATTGGTAATCAACTTGTGAGTTGAAATCTCATTGTTTTTACGAAACATGGTTTAAAACTTTGTCCAATCCTCATCTAGTTTTTCAATTCATTGAAAGTGAAACGATAAATCACTAGAGATGAACATTTTGATTACCCACATGTTTCATCATTTTTACTATACAATTTATATTTATCTGACATATTAATTCCGGCTTAATTTATTTTCTCAAAAAAAATTAATCAATTCCTTTACTTCATTGTACATCCTCCATATGACTTTTTCATAAAAACTAGTTGGTACTGAAGTAGTTGATAAATGTTGGTATGCATTGAGTGTTTCTTTATTCCATAGTCTGTCAACCTCTTCATTTTTTTCTTGAAGCTATTGCACACTTGTCTATGATTCCACTGGGAATTAGTCATTCACGAAATATGGTTGGACCAGACAATAAAATATTTTCATCTTTCTATGGCATACATTGTAATTTAAAAAAAATATTGATTATGTGAGAAGGATTCACCATGTGCCTTTCAAAATGGCCAGCAATTACATCTAAATGTGGATTATGAAATTGTAAGGTAACATTTTCATTATTGGAACTTTGCAAAATCATCAAAATTTGCATATATAGAGAATATTATAAATGTTTAGGAGTTGGACAATTCATTTGTTTGTTTGGAGGCTCCATGTTTACACACTTTTCTTACCATATCTTGTCTTGTAGCTTCACTTTGGACATCATTTAAACACGCTTTTCTTACCATGCTTTCTTGTAGCTTCACTCTAGACATCATTTGAAAATTAAACAAGAGGGAGAGCTGCGATGTAGCTTAGTTCCTGCCATATACTAGAAAAACCATAGAAAAAGGAAAAAGTCAATCCTTAAATGGACAAGTTAAGCATGGAGAATAAGCTACAACCGTCTGTCATGTCCCCTCCCCTCATCCCAACGATGAAGAGGACGTGACAACACACTGTTGCTATCAAATGGGAAATCTAGCCCCATGAACATAACAATAAATGAAAATGCATTGAGCATAAAATACATACACTTATTCATTGTACATGTAAATACATAGCGGAAGAAAAACAAACTCATTCAAGCATTCAACATGTTCATGATAATTTATCAATTAAGTACATTGCAGAGATTAAACACACAAGAATACTTATCTTGAGATGAAGTTTCCTTGCAACTAGCTATTTCACTGCAATGTTCCACCCAACCATAGTCCAATGTGGTCATCAATCTCTCAGCATCAGTTCCACCCCCGAGCTGGGCATGATTTCCACAAGGAACTAGGAAACAACAGGCTTACACACAAGAATACCATACACCCACAATCAAGCCAACACACAGTTGGGTTTCATAGACTGTCCAGCTAAGCCCATAAAAAATTAGGTTTCACAAGTTACTAAGGCAACATCCAATAACAAAGGGGGGGGTTCCTTGGACTTACTTAGCCAAGCCAACTTTCGCATCAAATACAATCAACCATCTAACAGGTTGGTTTTCTCGAATTACTAAGGAAACAACCAATAACATGGGGTCCTTGGACTTAATCCGCGAGGCCCCCAATCACATTCAACACAGTCAGCCATCTAACAGATGGGTTCCTTAGACTTACTCAGCCAAGGAAACTCTAGGATGCACCTCACAGCAAAATACAATTGTTGGATATGGAAAAAATGTCGTGGGAACCACAAACATAAATGGAATATGGGGAAAAACAACCCTCCAACAAAACATTTGATTTCATAGACATCTATGGCTTCATGTGGGTAAAAATGACTACCATAAACCCAAGATCGTGGATCGACCTTCCCATACGCTAAGCATAACCAAAAATGAGTTTCTGGGCATGGAGAAAATGGAGAAAACAACATAAAAATGTGAGGAAAATGCACAACAACCTCTAGCTACATGAGGAAGACAAAAACGGCCCAACAAAAACCAAAAATGTGAATCCATGCTGCATATGCACTCAGCAACACAAAAACGACTTCCCACCCATGGAGAAAAATGGGAAAACTGCAGAAAAACATGAGGGAAGCTCCCGACTTGCTCACAAGGGAAAAAACAACCTCCTCAAACCCCAAAATCATAATCCCTCTCTTCATATTCGCCCAGAAACACAGAAAATGGATTCTGGGCATGGAGAAATAAAGAAATGACAACAAATCGTGAGGGAGAGAGAGCTTAGCAAGCTTCTGGTGCATGAGAGAGCCCAACGTGAATGAGAATAGGTGAGGAATGAAAGATGTGGGTAATAATGACTTGGGAATGCATTCCCAAGATTTTACTTGCCTAATAAGTCAAAAACACGTTTTCCAAAAATGGGTGGCTTCCCAAATTCGAATTTGACTCCCATACTCTTCCGATCCCCATGCATTAACTTCTCTAGCCAATTTTCAAATGACTCACAACAAAAGAAAAAATGGGTAGTTGATAGTTTAATGGGTTTTCCCCGTCCCACACCCAAGTGTGCATTAAAAGGTAGCCTGGTTTCTACAAGCCTCAGATCACCTGAAAATACCTCTCAACCGAGGTCTGACAACTCTGTTCTTGAGCCCAACACCTCTTTGGGTGCTTCAATGGCAGCTCTACTCAAGAACCTGCACCTCCTCTAGGTGCTTACTAAGCTCAAGTGCTTCCTTTCCAAACACCACAATGAATTTAATTCACATGTCTGATTCATTCCTATAGGATGCAATCTATAGAAAGATTTTCAAAACCATGGTTGCATCATATTCTCATGTATATTTACAGAAAATCAATAGCAACAATTTTTTGATAAGTAAACCAAATACTTATATGTATAGCATCTCTTAACCGAGATCTGGTCAGCCCTGCCTCAGATCCTAACACCTCCTTGGGTGGTCAATGGAAGCTATAGCTTAGGGGTCTGGCACCTCTTCTAATGCTCAACAATGCTAAGGCGCTTCCTTTCTAGGCAGCATAATAGATTAATTCACATGTCAGATTCATTTTCGCAGGATTCATTCCTTAACCATATTTTCAAAATCTTAGTTGAATCATTATGCATATGTGTAATTACAGAAAATCAACGAGGATTTTCCAAGTAATCCAATACTTATCTTATATTATTGGAGAAGTTAATATTAAATAGAAAAAAATAAAATAAATTTAATAATAACTTTTAAAAATATGATAAGTTAATTTTCTTATTAGTTTAAGATATTTTTAATGGAAAATAACGTTATAGTGAAGTAATTTCAATTATCAGAATTTTAAAATAAATAATATTGATTTATAAAACTAAAATTTCTAACATCATTACTTATCCTAAACATTAAATATAAATCAATAATATAATAGTTATTAATATAGGTAAGATGGCATAAATTTGATAGTTATTAATAGTTATAAATAAAATTTTCTTAGGTATAAACCTTTTTAAAAAGTTTAAAAAAATTTAAGATTAAAAAAAATTACACTAAAAGAAATTGAATCCTTCATTTTGCTTAATAAATCTAGATTTAAGATAAATCTATACAAAAATTTACAAAAACTAAAAAATATCCACATAAAAATAATAATAATAAAATACTTAAAAATATAAATAAAACCACCATTAAAACTAAAAACTACATCTTAAATGAATCTTTCACTGCCGAATCTTAACTCTTAGTTAAAGTTATAACTAAAATGAGTACATAATATTAAAGTCTTAAATCGATCTCTCACCACCGAATCTTAACTATTCGGTAAAGCTATAACCAAAATGATGGTTTCATTTCATTAAGAATCCATGTGGTGACCATGTGTCTTGACATTAGATGTTATTATACTCAATGAATTGAAAGAAATGTAGTATTTTTCTGTTTGTTTTTAAGATTATAGGCCTAAGAGGAAGCAATATTAATGTACAGTGAAATCTTATCAGAGGAGACATGCCAGTAATAACAGGTTGTGATTTATATTATCTTTTTTGTTCAGTATTGTTTCACTTGAGTGGTCAGCAGAATTTTAATCAGCTTCCCAAAACCAAAGTGAACTATTATTGAACCCGAAACATCAAAGTAAAATTTAGATATGTTATAATGATTTTCATTTGACCTTACAATCTTCTAAGGTGGTTTTGGTAGTATTGAGTACTTATATTTCTACCATTCTAAATGCTATTGGGAAGACTTGTCTTTTTACCGGTAAAAAATGTTAGACAAAATGAAGATACTCCGGTGTAAACTTGCATGGATAATTTTAGGGGCGAATTTTAGCTCAGTGGGCTATTTTTCCATGTTTTTCTCCCAAAAAAGATTGGCCATTTTGCATTTTTTGAAGCCATGTTTGGCCCAATTTTGATGGGGTAAAAATTTTTCACCCTAAAAATCACCAAATTATTATCTAAACGATATAAAATCCTTGGAAATTAAAATATTTTTTGAAAAATATAGCCAATCATTTTATAGTTGGCGTTTTAAGAATTGGTAATATTCTCTAACATTTATACACTTTTAAATAAGTATGGTTTCTTAAAATCATCCTTGGTGTAAAGTCAAAATCCAAGCATTCGAGTTGAGTTCCACAAGTCTGAATGTATAAATAGTCTCTTTTTCAAACAAGAAAGCAACATATTATTACCGCAAATCATTAATGACCACTGGCGAATATGTTATCTATCATTAAATTGGAATGTTCAAACTGACTGGTTGTGGTTGTTAGTCAAAACTACCTGAAGGTTCCGAAGTGCATCAACCAACATGGAGGAAATATCTAAAGTTAAAACATGACAGTAATAATCAGTATGTGTTTTTTCTCAAGTTACAAATATGGTTGTGGCCCTTGGCGTAACATTGGGTAAGTGACAAGCAACTTAGATGGAATGGTAAAAAGACAAGTACTCAACATTATGATATGATAAGTTTGTCTAACATATTATAATAGAATGATTGTATTTCATTTCATCTCATTTAGAATTTATTAGTTTGTTAATGTGAAAAAAAGATTGTATTAGTTACATAAAAAATAAGCTAGTTAAATGGCAGACGAATATTTAATAAGCTAGTTAGATGGCAGACGAATATTGATAAATATAGCTAGTTACTTTATAGAGATGGGTACATGTTAAACAAATATCAAACACTAAACTAATTACTAAATCTTTATAAATATCCATTTAAAGTACAACATAAATATTAAATTAAGAAAAAATATATTTAACAAATATTATTTATTAAAAAACAACAAAAAAAAAATTATATTTAATATATAAAACTTTAATGAATTATATATTTATAAATAATTAAATAGTGAATTATAAATTGAAGTTTTTTTTTTCAAGAGGAAAAAATATAGATCTTGATATTTATATTATAAATCAAAAGACATTATATATAAGCAGCCTTCATAGACCGGCTTCAAACTTGCTTTAACAATTTCATAATCCACATTTAAATGTAATTTTGAAAGACACATGGTCACATAATCAACAATTTCTTTAATCGTTGCTATGAAAAAAATACTCATCATAATAAATAATAAATTCCCTCTAAGCCCTACCTAACTCTGCTGTTGCTGTTACGTAGAGGGCACTCAACATTCTAATCCAACTCCTAAGACGATTTGCAATTATCAAGCATCACATATTATATTATTGTGAAAACATAATGTAGATATGATCTTTTTAACTAAAGTTACCTTAATTTGGAAAAATAACACTTAAATTTGGATTTAAAATTATTAAAAATTGTAAGGAGTAAATTTTTTAATACTAATTATAGAATATGTGTTAATGATCATTATAAACATAATTCTTAGATTATTAAGTTTATTGGAGTATCTATAAAGAAGATGATGTTAGGATATTAATTTATACACTTAAGAGTTAGTTACAATAAATTTGGTTTAATGTGGCTTTTAAGTAAAATGTGTTTTTTTAATATGGATTTGTACTTATATAATATGAAGATTACAATATGTTCTGGGCATAAAGTGATCCAATGATTCATTTTTTCCTAGGGATAAAGTGTTCTATTGATGTGTTCTCATTACTAATGACTATATTAATTAGTGTCTTAACACCTAATTAGTCCATGATCACTAATTAGAGAGCATGGAGGTTCATTTACTAATGATAGATTGTGAGAAACTAATATGTATAATATTTTCTTTTTCCATTAATATACTACCTCAAGAACATGGGTTGGGGTCATGGAGAATTTCCCTCTCTAAGGATTTTAACTGTATAATGCATTGTTGTGTTGATATGCGATCTGTTTGTGTGAGTGGTATTGCTTAAAGTGTTATACTATGTAGGAATTCCTTATTTTGTCAAACATCATATCAATGAATTTATGAAGACTTCCTCTTATTGTTGATTATGAGCTTAGGAATACATCAAATATTTTATGGACTGTACTATTTTTGTGCATTTTGGGTTGAAAGCTCATTGTTCCATTACTATTAGAGCACTAGATTTAGTTGCAAACATTTTTCATTTCACTTCAAAAGGTTTCCATTTTCCCAAGACAACCATTTTATCGGATCCAAATGTATAAATGCTTTTCATTATGGTTTTTTTTTTTCTCATGGGTGTGTGCAAGCTAATGAGGGTCTTTTTTGACACATTAGATGCGATAGAAAACTGAAAAACATGCATCCACAAACTTACATGGATATTGTGAGACACTTACACAATTAATCTTACGATGGGTAAAAAAAATGAAATGTAGGAAATTGAATGAAGTTTCCAGAAATATAATTTCCTTCTATTGAAAATGTTCTTAACTATCTAAAGTTAGGTATTTTTTAACGAGAACTTTTTTATTTTTGGGATAAATTATAAGGTATATGCTTTTTTGGGTGCATTCTTTGAGTGACTAAATGATGGAATCAACTTACAAAAACTGGTAGACTTATAGAGAACAAATCGTACTAGTGCACGACTATTTTTTCCAAAAATAAAAATTATATATATATATATTAATTATCTAAGTGAGAAAAACTGGAAAACAATATATCAATTGTGGATGCAGCATTTGAATGTATTAATCGAATTATTTCAAAATGAGTTTTTTATAGCATGTAGAGGTAGTTGTTCTTTAGTGCATCATACATTTTTTTTTTCAAAATGCTTGAGAAATGGAAGAGTTATGGATGAAACACTAACAATGTTTTTTTAGTTAATGAGTGATGACACAAGATCAATAAGAAAAAAATAGAAAAAATTATATATTATTGTTAAAAATTACATATTTGGAATATGCAAAAAGAACCATATATGTTTCTCAAATTTCAAAAAAAATGGAGGTGTGCAACATGCTGTTACCAATGGCTAAACATGAGCATATTGAAAATTTGGATATAGTGCTCAATTAGCCATGGTTTATATACTCCAAGGCATAGGCATGATTAATCCGAAGCAAATTCTGAAGTAGACACATGGGAATAATAATTCCACGCCAGCATGGGTGGAGACTCGGCCATAGTGGCACTAAATGTGCTCGCATTTTGTTTAAATTCAAATTTTGGTTCCCTCCAAAGATAAAATTGTGCGTGTTATATACGCACATGTTTTGTAAGACTATAATGCATGCGCATTGTGGAATCCTATAACTTTCCATTTGACTACTTTTCCAATTATAAGAATATTTTTATTATTTTATGTCCCCCTCCAACCCCACTCTTCCCCCTGACTCCTGTTAACCTCCCCTCCTCACCTCCCTACCTCTAACCCCCCCTCCTCTCTCTCCCTAACACACCACCTCCCCATTCGTTCTCTCTCTCACACACACAAACACACACACATTCCTATGTCTCCCCCTACCACTAAAACTTGTATGTCCCCGCACCCAAAAACCTAACTCTTTCTCTTTACCTCTAACTCTTAAACACCCCCTATTGTTCTATCTCTAATCACTTAGCCGCCCCCCCCAAAAAACCCTAACACCTCCTTTCCTCTCTCATGCACACACATCCCCCTAACACCTCTCTCTCACTCCCTAACTCAT
>LPNX010658906.1:9596-21487 GCA_001517045.1 Pseudotsuga menziesii | reverse complement strand
CCCCCCCCCTTTCTCCACGGGGGTTTTATTCATTGAACTTGTTACATTGCACATTCATTCATAGGGTATTAAATAATATCCCTAATTTCACTAAATATTGGAAAATACTTCCTAAAATTGTATTGTTGAACCCCCCTCACAATATACCTTCCAATTAAGAAAACCCTTAGTTTTACCAGATATTGTAGGTATCCATTTAATCAACCCATGTTTAACACCCCCTTTATATCATATGGTAAAGTTGTAACAACAATATCCCTAACGCATCATAGTATAAGCAAGCAGTATGATAAATAAAATATAGTATAATGCTAGTAATGATCCGAGTAGGATTGTAAGGGAGGTTGGTTCATTTGTAACGTTGGATAGTGGAAGACCCAACGAAATAGTAATGGGGAAGGAAAAACACATAAAAGGAAACTGAGTCAAGAGATCAATGTAACAAAGAATGTAAAAACTAATAATCCAATACTCAATGCAATGCTTAGAAAAGATGAGAATTACACATGTTTCACACCAAAACCAGATAATCTACGAATTTTATATCATGTAACTATAATTATATCCATAGAGAGCTCATTTTTTCTATAATCTTAATAAATTAAATTCCATCAAATATTTTTAATAATCTTTTTAAATGTTTTCTATTCTTTTTGTTAAAGCTATTTGTATGCGATTTTTAATACATGCATAGTAAAATATGGTAAAATGACACTCTTATTGTTTGGATAAATTATGTCCAGATATATTCTCATTCTTAAAGTATTCCAAGTTTAGTGAACACATATTATTCCACAACAAATAAATCTAATTTCTATATCTGTACAAGATCAAAATTACTCGAAAATTAGAATCACTTCATTTCCTATTTAAATTCTTAAAATAAATTAAATGACACTCCCATATAAATTTAACATTGGTTATCCAAGAGGTTATTGATTTTTCTTAGGTTGAGAAGCATTATATTTGGAATATTTCTAATTTTATTTAATTGGGAAGAGGTTTTTGTATGAAACTAAGACAAAAATAGTCAATTTTTTTATGTATATCATCCAATGATTTAATAAAATTCTTTAGTATTTTTTAAGATGGATTTATGGAGTTATATTTCAATCAATAATATTATATTATGATTAACATAATGATATGAATATCTTCTTTTAAAAATTATTTAACAAAAAACAATCATAAGCATAATGTTAATACTATAGAAAATTTATTTGAAATTAAATCTTTTAATATACAACAATTTTATGTGAGGCTAAAATGCCATTTTTCTTCTAGTGTAGGGATATGTTTGCATTCAACCATGGAGGCATCAAACATGTCTCTGTGGGAGACTTTCAAATATTTGAAGAATATATATATATATATATATATATATATATATATATATATATATATCCCATGATTTGAATATTATTCCTCAGCCCAACCAAATAAAATAAATCTCAATATTTATACTACTATGTAAAATTTAAAAGACCCATGATCTCTTAATACGAGAGAATATATTTTAAGGAAATTAGGAGTATTTAAACCCCCAATATGAATGGACATGATATAATATTTTCTCATTTACAATAGTTTATCGTTTTGCTTTGCGTAACTTATTATGTTATTGTGAGAACATAATCTAGATATGACCTTTTAACTAAAATTATCTTAAATAACACTTAAATTTGGGTTTAATATTATTAAAAAAGTGTAAGGAATACATACTTAATAATAATCATAGAATATGTGTTAATGATGATTATCAACATAATTCTTAGATTATTATGTTTGTTGGAGTATCTATGAAGAAGATGATGTTAGGATATTAATTTATACACTTAATTGTTAGTTAAAATAAATTTGGTTAAATGTGGCTTTTAAGTAAAATTTGTTTCTTTAGTATGGATTTGTACATATCATATAAAGATCATGATATATTCTAGGCATAAAGTGATCAAATGATTCATTTTTTCCTAGGGATAAAGTGTTCCATTGATCCATCCTCAATACTAATGACTATATTGATTACTGTCTTGACACCTAAGTAGTCCATGATCACTATTTAAAGAGCATAGAGGTTCATTTACTAATGATAGATTCTGAGAAACTAACATGTATAATATTTTCCTTTTGCATTAATATACTACCTCAAGAACATGGGTTGGGGTCAAGGACAATTTCCCTCTCTAAGGGTTTTAACTACATAATACATTGATGTGTTGATATGTGATCTATTTGTGTGAGTGGTCTTGCTTAAAGTGTTCTACTATGTAGGAATTCCTTATTTTGTCAAACATCATATCAATGAATTTATGAAGACTTTCTCTTATTGTTGATTATGAGCTCAGGAATACATCAAATATTTTATGGATTGTACTATTTATGTTCATTTTGGGTGGAAAGATCATTGTTCCATTGCATTTAGAGCACTAGTTTTAGCTGCAAATATTTTTCATTTCACTTGAAAAGGTGTCCATTTTCCCAAGACAGCCATTTTATCGGATCCAAATGTATAAGTGCTTTTCATTATGTTTTTTTTTTCTTCTAATGGGTGTGTGCAAGCTACTTAGGGTCTTGTTGCAGCTGCAACCGTTCTCCCCAAATTTCTTAAATTTTGGGCCCCTCCTCATAATTTAGAGTTGTCTTTAATCGTTTGGATCCTTGAACCTCTTGACCATGCTTTAAGTTTGAATGATTTCTGGTTTTCAAAAGTTGCCTGCGTTTGAAATTTATGGTGAGTCGCAGATTGTAAGTTTGTTTTTGCTTGTCGATTGAATCAAGTGTTTTGTGTTGTGGGTCATCGTTGCGGGGGTAAAACAGGTTTTTGTCCGTTGTTGAATTTTGAGAGCTGACCGAAACGCTTAATGTTTTATTGATCAGGCATCATACTATGTTAAATCGGTGGCTGATAACCTTTTCCCTTCTGCCCTTGCGGCTTCCAAATCAATTAGCCACCCAAAGTGTGAAGTGTTCTGACCGCCGATGTGTGTTAGCTTTGTAATCGATTGTCCATAGTCTTTTCTTTTCTGCTGTTGTGGCTGGGAAAGTCATGTGGCTTCCGATTTCAAAATCCCTCCGATTTCCAATTGAGTTTTCCCGCCCACCGTCGCATGCCTGTAGCCTTTCCTCTTCCGTCGTTGTGGATGGGCAGTGCCTTTGCTTTCGATGTTGGTTTCCTCCTGATTTCCGCCGTTGGTGTTTTTCTCACGAGCCCGTAGGAGTACAAGGTAGTGGTGTCGGCAAGTGGTGCACCTGGCCATTTCTTGTGGATCAGCCGGTTTTAGTTGGTTTAATTTGACGTTTTGCTTAGAATGTAATCCCCATGAATGATACACTTTGATGAATCGTAGGTGGACTTGAAGGACTATTCGGACAATCGCGGCATGAAGGCATAGCTGGGCAGTTTTGGAAAAGGTCAAACCGTGGCCCTCAGGACCGCAAGAAGGACAAACGAAGGAAAAGACAAAATGAATGTCAACAAAGGAATGTAATCAAAAGATCTATCAGTTACTAATCATATCATGAATGCTTACAGAAAATAAAATGGGAAGATAAAGCGTCTTGAGGAACTGGAAGATGATACGTTTGGGGGGAAGCCCAAGCGGTTTGCTATTGTAGTTTAAATATTTGAAATTTATAAGTTACAGGGAATTTTTCCCTGGAAAAACTTGTAAACCATTTTCTTGTAAGGGGAACTATTTCATTTTACAATAAAAAACTGCAACTCTTTCCTGTCGGAGAAATCAAATTGTGGAATGTATCAATGTGATTAAATGAGCAATGTTGAAGGGGAACTATTTTGTTTTCAGCTGTGTTCATGGACTGTGAGATTGTTTTAACTTCCTGAACCTATTTTCTTATTGGAATGTTCTTCAGTATATTTTGTGATGTTTTCCACTGTGAGTAATAAATGATGTTCATAAACAATTGGTTATCTGGTTGTTCAAATATCTATAATTGTTCATGTGTCTTGAAAGAAGTATTAGTTATCTGTAACTTTTCATAATGCATGTACAAAATATGTTACTCACCAATGAATGATAATCTTGCTCCCTAGGGATAGGTTAGGTAGTTAGTTTTAATTTCTTGTTGTATGTGATTTAGATGTGTGTGAGCGCTAAGACGAGAGGTAATAACTTGCACATCACGTTGTGACGGCTCCCTACATCCTTATCACCCTACATTTAGTTAGGCACGTGCATCTCATACATTAAGTCAAAAACACAAAAATTACACGGTGGACCGGGCCGCAACCGGTAAAATCTTTGTTTTTGTTACTTGACCTACGGTAGCCGGACCGCAAACTGGACGAATTCCCCATACTAAACAGTCACAGGATAGTTGCCTGCGAATTTCCAGGCCTCAACAGGTCTCTTTCGACATGTTAGATGCAATAGAAAACTGAGAAAACATGCATCCATCAACTTACATGGATATTTTGAGACACTTACATAATAAATCTTGCCATGAGTACAAAAATTGAATGTATGAAATTGAATGGCGTTTCCAAATATATAATTTGTTTCTATTGAAAATGTTCTTAACTATCTAAAGTTCGGATCTCTTTTAACGGACACTTTTTATTTTTTGAAAAAATTATAAGGTATATGTTTTTATGGGTGCATCTTTTGAGTGCCTAAATGATGGAATCAACTTATGAAAACTGGGAGACATATATTAAACAAATAATACTAGTGCACGACTATTTTTCCAAAAATAAAATAAAAATATTTTAAAATTATCTAAGTGATAAAACCTCGAAAAGAGTATGTCAATCATGGGTGTAGTATTTGAATGTCTTAATGCAATTATTTGGAAACTATTTTTTATGGCATGTAGAGGTCGGTGTTATTTAGTGCACCATATAATATTTTTTCAAAATGGTTGAGAAATGGAAGATTTATGGATGGAACACTAACAATGTGTTTTTTGAGTTGAGGAGTGCTGACACAAGATAAATAAGAAAAAAATAGAAAACTTTATATATTCTTGTTAAAAATTACATATTTGGAATCTGCTAAAAACCATATATGTTTCTAAAATGAATGGAGGTGTTCAACATACTATAACCAATGGCTAAACACAAGCATATTGAAATTTTGGATATAATGCTGAATTCATTTTTGTTTGTCATACTCCAAGGCATAGGCATGATGAAACCGAAGCAAACACATAGTCATAAGAATTCCACGCCAACATGGGTGAAGGCTCAGCCATAGTGGCACTAAACGCACTCGCGTTTTGTTTAAATTCAAATTTGTGTTCCCACGAAAGATAAATGCATGTGTATTATATTAATACAAAACGTGCACACGTTTTGTAAGACTATAATGCGTGCTCGTTGTGGAACCCTATAACTTTACATTTGACTAATATTTCAATTATAACAGTATTTTTATTATTTTATGCCCCCTCCAAAAAAAACCTCTCCCCCCTAACTCTAACTAACCCCTCTCCTCCTCTCCCTACCTCTAAACCCCCTCCTCTTTCTCCCTAACACACCACCATCCTATTCATTCTCTCTCACTCACTCTCTCTCTATCTCTCTCTCACAAACACATGCACATGCCTATGTCTCCCCCTACCACTAACACTAACACCTATATGCCCCCCCCCAAACACCTAACACTTTCCTTCCTCTCTCTCTCTCTCTCTTCCTCTCACATACACACACATCCCCCTAACACCTCTATCTCTCACTCCTAACACCTAACACCTATCTCTCTCCACTCTCTCTCACTCCCTAAATCATCCAACTACACTTAGGCCCCAGCCCCCTATCTATTCCCCAACCCTATCTCTCTCTCACACAGAAACCCATATTACACATCCACAAGTCAACCCCTTCCACTAACACCCCCCCCAAAAAATTCTTACTAATCCCTCCTTTTCCTCTCCCTATCTCTAACTCCCCTCCTCCTCCTACCTCTCCCCCCCCCCTATTCCCCATTACTAACCCCTTCTCCACTCTCTCTCACTCCCAAACCCTTAACACCTAACAACTTCCTCCCCAACCCTTGACAACCCCCCCCCACACACACACGTCCATAGTGACCCCCCCACCTCGAAACCCCCTCCTCCTCCTACCTCTAACCCCCTCTTCTCCCCCCTAAATCTAACCCAACCTAATCCCTTTAATCCCCTAACAACCCACCGCTCTCTCTCTCTCTCTCTCTCTCTCTCTCTCTCCTATGTATCCCACAACCACTAACACCTGCCCTCCTCCAATCTATTTCACTCCCCAACTCATCCAACTAGACCTAACCCACACCCCCTATCTATTCCTCAATCCTCTCTCTCTCTCTCTCACACACACACACAAACAGGTCACCCCATACCACTAAGAACACCCCTCCACTCTACCTCTCTCTCTCAAAAACACATCCATATGTCCCCCAACTACCACTAAACCCCCGCTTTCTCTCTCCCTCTCTTCCCCCAATATCCCCCCTAACTCGTACTAGCCCCCCCTCTTCCCCTTCAACTATTACCCAAAGGACACTTAGCATTCTAATCCAACTCTATTTAATGATAATGGTCATTTAACATTCATAAAATTAAATGATGATTGACAAGGAGTTATTGGAGCGCACATCATAATATGTGTTGTAACTTGTCCCATTGCATTTCTTAACAGTTTTTCATGGCGCTAGAAAGGGGAGGGGCTGCAAACCCTTCCCAAGCTATCCCCGCCAATTTAAGTGGTGATCAGATTGACCAATCTGCATCAGCACCACCCATCACAATTCAAATTGGGTCTGAATAAATTCTTATCTCTAATGGAAAGGAGGGTCTGAATACTCCAAAAAAACCACAGACAATAGTTCAGGAAAAAGGGTAGTCCAGTACCCAAACCTGAATTGCTAGAATTGAGAATCGTTCTTCCCTTCATATCCGAGCCAAAAGGATCAATGCCCGCACACAAAATATGAAGGATCATGTAATTATAGGAAAATTCATGGGATTCTAGCCATTAGAACAGTTCTTGCGTGGATGGATTGTAGCCAAATGGAAACCAAAGGCCCATTTTGATTTACAACTTGGTTCTAAAGGATTGTGTACCATCATATTTCATCATCTTGATGATAAATCAAAAGTTGAAGAAGGAGCCCCTTACTTCTTCAATGCGATCGGTCTTTATCTCGGCAACTGGATAGAAAGGTTCAGTCTGAAAAAAGAAGATTTCTCTTGGGCGCCAGTCTAGATCCAAATGTTTTCTCTTCCGCAAGAATTTTGGGATGAGGAGACCCTCAAAGAAATCAGAAATACCCATGGAACCTATGTCATCAGCTTCTAAGAAAAAAAAATGAACAAATTCACCTCCTATTCTAGGATGTGTGTGTACATGCACATTACAAATGCTCTCCCATACCCAATCTGTCTATCTCATGTAAATTCATACTAGCTCCAGCCTCTCAACTATGAACATGTTCCATTTCAATGTCGTAAATTCCATGAGCATGGACACCTCTTCAGAGATTGTTCGCTCAACAGAACCACGATGGAAAATTCAAAGAATAGCAAGTAAGACGTAGATGGATTCAATAAATTGGGGAAAAACAAACATCACCATAGGAAATCAGGGACAGACAAAATTCAAGAAAATCTACCTACAACTAGTAACAGCTTTGATATCCTGAACAATCAAGGGGAAACTTCATCTAAGGATATGGATATGGATACCCTCATTAGCAATTCCAAGATTCAATATCCCATGCTTCTGCAAACATCTAAGCAAATAAAGGGATCAGACGATCTTCCAGCCAAGTTAGATCCTCGGGATATAGAAACTAAACATGTCCCTATGTCTTCATCGACTCCTTGGGAATTTCCAACAAACGTTTGCATTTAGGAATTTATGGATGAAGATTTAAAAGATCAATATCTGGGGGAGCTAGATCTCGGAAGTATGGAGGATACTTGCACTATAAAATCCTTTCATTCCATTCCTGCTCGAAAAATAAAACTTTTTCGGGAATCTCTTGTCAAAGCTAAAGCATAGAATAAAATAGGGGTATATCACCCACCGCAAAATGATAAACAAAAAATGCCTAAAGACAATAGGAAAAGAGGGCAAAAAAATAGCTTACAACAATTAAACAGACTTGACAATGCACTTATAGAGTTAGGCCAGTATGGTTAGCTAACATAATTCTTCTCCTCTACCTTCCAAGGTATCTCGTGAAGCTCATCTCCTGGGACGTCTACGGTCTCAACGGTACCTCCAAGCACAGAATGCTAAAAGGAAAAATTATGCAGGACAAACCTTTTGTTCTCTTCCTCCAACAAAACAAATGTTTTATTGAAGATCTTGTGAATCTATTCACTAGAATATGGAAAGGAAATCAAAGCATTTCCATTTATGCTAAAGGAGCCTCAAGAGACTCTCTAAAATTGAAAGCACCATCGAGCATTTACCTTCTCAGTCTCGCAAAAACCCACAAAAGATCCAAAACAGCTCACAAAAGAACTAGAGCCCTCAAAAAGGGGCTAAAAACCCTAAAAGGGCCTAAGAATCCCAAAGGGAGCTAAGAAAGAGGAGGAAAGTGCTTAAAACCATGAAAAGGGCTTAAAAGCTTTACCAAGGGATAAACAACCTAAAACAAGGAAAAAGATATAAATAAGAGGGTGGGGGTAACTATCAACTCATGCCCATTTATTCCTATCATTATTATGCTCGCATGAGTTCCTTGAGAAACCATCATTCTCAAGCCACCCACCCCCTTCATTTCATCTCCTCCATTAGCTAAACCTCTTGTGTGTTGAGCCTTGCTCCACCCCATCCAACCTTGTGGAGAGGCAGCTTAATATGGATTTATGGAGTTAGATTTCATTCAATAATATTATAATATGATTAACACAATGATATGAATTTTTTCTTTTAAAAACTATTTAACAAAAAAATCATAAGCATAATGGGAATATTACAGAAAATTTATTTGAAATTAAATATTGTAGTATAAAATGTTTTCTTTTATATATATATATATATATATATATATGAAGATAATTATAATATTATAAAAATATTATTTGAAATTAAATATTTTAATATACAACAATTTTATGTGAGGCTAAAATGCCATTTTTCTTCTAGTGTAGGGATATGTTTGCATTCAACCATGGAGGCATCGAACATGTCTCTGTGGGAGGCTTCAAAATATTTGAAGAATATATATATATCCCAATATTTATATCACTATGTAAAATTAAGAAAACCCATGATCTCTTAATACGAGGCAATATATTTTTGAGGAAATTATGAATATTCAAACCCCCAATATGAATGGACATGATATAATACTTCTTTGCTATTGAACCCTGTTCTTCTCTCTCCCTCTCTTCCATCTAACTCATACTATCCCCCCTCATTCCCCAACTGTTACCTAGAGGGCACTTAACATTCTAATCAATCTCCTCAAACAATTTTCATTAATCAAGACAATTTTACACTTACTCATTAAAAATAACTAACATACATTAATTATCAAACTTAATGATATACTTTTCCTTTTTACTCAATCATATTTTCTCATTTACAATACTTTATCGTTATGCTTTGCATCACATATTATGGTATTGTGAGAACATAATCTAGATATGACCTTTTAACTAAACTTACCTTAATTTGGAAAAATAGCACTTAAATTTGGATTTAACATTATTAAAAAATTGTAAGGAATACATTTCTTGATAATAACTATAGAATATGTGTTAATGATCATTATCAACATAATTCTTAGATTATTAAGTTTCTTGGAGTTTCTATGAAGAAGATGATGTTAGGATATTAATTTATACACATAAGAGTTATTTAAGATAAATTTGGTTAAATGTGGCTTTTAAGTAAAATTTGTTTCTTTAGTATGGATTTGTACATATTATATAAAGATCACGATATGGTCTAGGCATAAAGTGATCCAATGATTCATTTTTTCCTAGGGAGAAAGTGTTCCATTGATCCATCCTCAATACTAATGACTATATTGATTAGTGACTTGACACCTAAGTAGTCCATGATCACTTTTTAAAGAGCATGGAGGTTCATTTACTAATGATAGATTGTGAGAAACTAACATGTATAATATTTTCCTTTTGCATTAATATACTACCTTAAGAACATGGGTTGGGGTCACGGACAATTTCCCTCTCTAAGTGTTTTAACTACATAATACATATATGTGTTGATATGTGATCTATTTGTCTAAGTGGCCTTACTTAAAGTGTTCTGCTATGTAGGAATTCCTTATTTTTTCAAACATCATATCAATGAATTTATGAGGACTTTCTCTTATTGTTGGTTATGAGCTTAGGAATACATCAAATATTTTATGGATTGTACTATTTATGTTCATTTTGGGTTGAAAGCTCATTGTTCCATTTAATTTAGAGCACTAGTTATAGCTGCAAATATTTTTCATTCCACTTGAAAAGCTTTCCATTTTCCCAAGACAACCATTTTATCGGATCCAAATGTAGAAATGCTTTCCATTATGGTTTTTTTTCTCATGGGTGTATGCAAGCTACTTAGGGTCTCTTTTGACACGTTAGATGCAATAGAAAACTATAAAAACATGCATCCATCAACTTACATGGATATTTTGAGACACTTACACAATGAATCTTGCCATGAGTAAAAACATTAAATGTAGGAAATTGAATGACGTTTCCAAATATATAACTTTTTTCTATTGAAAATGTTCTTAACTATCTAAATTTAGATCTTTTTTAATGGAAACTTTTTTATTTTTTTGACATATTATAAGGTATATGTTTTTGTGGGTGCATCCTTTGAGTGCCTAAATGATGGAATCAACTTATGAAAACTGGTAGACATATATAGAATAAATAGTACTAGTGCATGAGCCTCGAAAATAGTATGTCAATTGTGGGTGCAGTATTTGAATGTCTTAATGCAATTATTTTAAAACAGTTTTTTATGGCATGTAGAGGTCAGTGTTATTTAGTGCACCATATAATATTTTTTCAAAATGGTTGAGAAACGGAAGAGTTATGGGTGAAACACTAACAATGTGTTTTTTGAGTTGAGGAGTGATGACATAAGATAAATAAGAAAAAAATAGAAATTTTTATATATTCTTCTTAAAAATTACATATTTGGAATCTGCTAAAAAACCATATATGTTTCTAAAAAAATGAAGGTATTCAACATACTATAACCAATGGCTAAACACAAGCATATTGAAATTTTGGATATAATGCTCAATTAGTCATTGTTTATCATACTCAAAGGCATAGGCATGATGAATCTGAAGCAGACACATAGTCACAAAAATTCCATGCCAACATGAGTGAAGGCTCGGCCATAGTGGCACTAAACGCGGTCACATTTTTTTTTAAATTCAAATTTGTGTTCCCACCAAAGATAATTGTGTGTGTGTTATATTAATGCAAAGTGCGCATACGTTTTGTAATACTATAATGCACGCGCGTTGTGGAAGCCTATAACTTTACATTTGACTAATATTCCAATGATAACCGTATTTTTATTATTTTATGTCCCCCCCCTCAAACCCTCTTCCCCCTAACTCTAACTAACCCCTCTCCTCCTCTTCCTAACTCTAACCCCCCTCCTCTTTCTCCCTAACACACCACCTCCCCATTTGTTCTCTCTCGCTCACTCTCTCTCTATCTATATCTCATAAACACAGGAACATGTCTATGCCTCCCCCTACCACTAACGTTTGTATCCCCCACCCCAAACACCTAACACTTTCCTTCCTCTCTCTCTTTCTTCCTCTCACATACACACACATCCCCCTCACACCTCTCTCTCTCACTCCTAACACATAACACCTCTCTCTCTCTCCACTCTCTCTCACTCTCCAAATCATCCAACTACACTTAGGCCTCATCCCCCTATATATTCCCAA
>LPNX010658894.1:0-44192 GCA_001517045.1 Pseudotsuga menziesii | reverse complement strand
CCTAACACCTCTCTCTCTCCACTCTCTCTTGCTCTCCAACACATCCAACTACACATAGACCCCACCCCCCTATCTATTCCCCAACCCCCTTTCTCTCTCTCTCATAGACACCCACTGTAGTGAGGATTTCTCCTCAGTGCAGGAGTAGGAATGACTCCCTTGTGCCTATAGGGCACAAGGGTAGGTTCCTACTGTTGGAAAATAGGAAAAACAAAATGGAAATGCAAGTAAACAGAATAGTAAATTAAACTAAGCTAATCTAGTGACAGAAACCAGAACTCAACTAAATCATAAGCAAGAGCAGAAAGAAGAAGTGGAAGATTTGTGAACCCCTTTGCAAAAAATGGGTTAGGGTTCTACCTCCTTAAACCCTGCAACACAAACCTAAGCTACAATGGAGAAACCTGCAAACAATGTTAAACAAAACTTGCAAGAAACAATGGTTAGAAGTCAAAGCAATTTAAATAGCTAAGAAGCAAACACAAAAAACACAAATATACCTTCTCTTAGTGGGTAATGGGCCACCATGCCCTAGCTCTTTGAAGCCTCTCTCTCTTGGTTGGGGGAGCAATGGCTCAAATGGGAATGGATGTGGAGGAGAGGGAATGTGGGTGGTTTGAGAGGCAAAGGTCTCAAAGCATCCATGGGCAGCATAACAATAGGCAAGGGAGAAGTGTTTTGAGAATGACCCCCCACCCTCCTTTTATAGTTTTTCCAAGGGATTTTAGGGTTTTAAGCCCTTGGTCAGGGCTTTAGCCCCTTTTTTGGGCCTTTATCCCCTTCTTCCCTACCTTTAGCCCCTTTTATGGTTTTAGTCCCTTTTTGAGGGCTTTAGCTCCTAGGGGGCTATTTTGGGCTCTTTTTTGGGGTTTTTAGCCCTTTTCTTCATCCTTGGGCTCTTTTGGAGGTGTGGGGGTCTAATGGAAGGTCTGATGGAGTGATATGGGGGTTGTGAGATGGTGTCCTTGGGTGGTGTAGGCCATAGAGAGCTATGTGGGGGATTTTTGGGTTAACAGATTTCCCCCTGATGTGTGAGGGTAGGAACTCAACGTATGGCCAACGAACATCATAGGATTTACTGTATAGAGGTGGTGCTTCTGGGGTTGGGGAATGGTGGCTTTTGGTTTTTGTATTAATTTGGTTCCCATCAATGGGTGAGATGCAATAAATGTGTGACATCTATATGGATGAGGTAGGAATTCCCATGTTCGTGACAATGTCAAAAGAATCATTTGATCTATGCTCTAAAATACAAGAGCCGATCATAAACAACTGATGTTACAATGTTGGTTGCCTCTATGTGAGGATGAATACAATACTGATCTAGTACATTGGACCCATGGCATTCTCATGGAATGCTATATCTTCATGACTGATGGTTTGCTGGATCTGGTACATAGCTGTGTGGACTCGCTGATTGAGAGTCAGAGTCTCTACGGTACAAGTATGTTGTATCAATCATAAAGTTATATTGAAGCACTGCTGGGGCTTCTAAACACTGTCTCCAACGCAACCCAAAAATCACAAGGGAAATAACCTGTTTAGGTCCCTGGAGTGGACTCACCAATGTGCTAGAGTCAGGTGACATCTGGGGTCTTCGACCAAGTATTGTGCGGAACAAACCCTATACGAATCTCAATGGTGCGATGATGGAGCTGAAGTCGAGCATGTGAGAAACAACCATCCCAAGAGGCACTAAGGACTCCTCTCAAGTGGTCCAAGGAACTCATCAATGAAGTTAATGAAACCAAGGTATAGGGACCTCTGGGTCTATCCTCTAGAATATGTGCGTTGGCGTCAATAGAGGGAGACCTGCCTTGACCAGGAGCGCGAGGTGGATAACCGAAAGGTGTGAAGCAATCTGCGGACTGACTCACTGAATTCAGGGGGGAGGGGAGGGAAGGGAAGGAACTGAACAGGGGCAGGGGGGAGTGGGAGACTCAAACTTGCTTTGTTCAGAGTATGACGGCAGGGCGGACCAGGCAGCAAATGAAACTGACTTATGGGAATGTCGCTGCAGATGGGAAATATTTGGAGGAGGTGGACACTTTTGATACTGATGGGATCCAAGGAAGACACATTGCAGAGTAATCTGAACAAAGGAGACCCAATGTGGGAATGCTGCCAAACTGTTTGCTGTGGGGGGGTGTCTAGGGACACCGTTATGGTACGATCTCGTGGATTTTTGCGAGCCCCAGAAGGTAAATGCTCAATGGAGCTTTCAATTTTAAAGAGTCTGAAAGCATGAAGAAGACTCCAGTGGGGGCTCTTTTTCATTGGTAGTCTCCTGTGCCCAAAAAAAGATAAAAGTATACATAGGAGAGCTCGCCCATCCTAGAGGGGATGAGAGACTTCTTTCCCGTTCGTAGTCCAATCAGCCCAGAAAAGGTTAAACCTATACTGACTGGACAGTCATTCAAATACTTTTACGAGCATGAACGAAACCAAGTTTGCTTTGCGATCTTTTCTTGTTGAGATGACTGGAAAAGAGCTTAACGACAACTGGTGGTGAGCTTTTTCGTAAAGTATGGCCCCTCTGCCTGAGAAAGCACAAAAGTATGTAGAGGGGAATGGTATTGGCTTGAGTGTGCCAAGGAGGTCTTTTTCATGGGATGGTCTACATGGTTCGCAAAAGGAGGTAAATGAGATGATGTAGACACCCTTTCCTATACTTTCGCGAGTGGGAAAGGAAGCAGCTGCGCTCGGCAATATTTTCATTGTTTTAAGGAGTCATAAAAGAGCTTAAACAAAACTCCAATGTGGTCAACCAACTGCGGTGGCACGAGCAGTGCCCCATGTTGGGACGGTGGACAGAGGTCCAAAGGTCATCCGTGTAGTATGGATGGAGCAGAAGGCTCTCAAACATACCAATACTTGCGTGGGATATACTGCAGCAGAGGCTCGTGAGATGGTGTGATAGAGGCACACAAACCAAGGTGGCTCTTAGATAGAGGTTAGGAGAGCGTGTGTGTGCGTTGCGGTGGATGAACTTGACCATATGCGTTGTGAGTGCAAGTCTGGGGGCATTTGTATGCCAAATGCATGCAAGAAAAAGAAATTTTTTTGTGGACAGTGGTCCAGAGGTCCATGTAAGGTGCAGTGGATGGAAAAGATAACAATGTGTTAAAAATACAAAAAATAAAAGCTAAAATTACAGTCCTTAATGGGCGGTGGCCCAAAAACTTGTGTGAGTTACAGTTGGGAAGTGTGATGCAAGTACAGGTCCATGGACACTTGCATCGTCATGTCATGGCTTGTAAATCGAGGTGACTTGTGGGAAATGGTCCCAAAATTAATTTGTTAAACATGAGACGATGGTCTCATAAGAAGATATAAATTTGAGCCTGGAGGTGTGAGAGGTGTCTGGAACCGGTTCTGGGTGACTTTGGATTAGCAGCTGATGGTGCTGCCCCTAACTTGTGCTAAAAAACGTTGAAAAATAAGAAAGGGAAAAAAATATGCTATAAGGGACTCATAGTGGTGGTATTAGGAATAGACTCCCTTGAGGTGGAGCTCATTGCGCGGTTTCTTCAAGAGTCGACCATATGAGTCAGCGAAGAGGTATGCCCCCTTGCTGAGATGAAGGTCATTGGCAAGGCGAGATGATGAAATCTGGTCTTTTATGGGAAGAACAGATTCCACACTATGGTTTAAAGGGAATGAGGTAAAACCAAAGGTGGTCTTACATATCTCTCCGTCATCACATAAGTGGTGCCGAGATAGATCCAGGTGGATTTTCGACAAGCGATGAGTTGGAAGGGCAACTGGTGCTAGAGATCATGTAAATGGTATTGGTTGTTGTTTTTGTGGCCTTGCCCCCAGTCTCTGTTGGAGGAAGAGGGGTAGGCCTGGAGACAAGAGGATTCTTTGATGGACCTAGAGGTAGGTGAAACATCATCTCAATTGGCTGGACATGAGTCAACACATCCTGGGGCCTCAGAGGTACGGTAGGTTGTTCAAGGTACCACAGAGGATCTCCCAGTGTGAAATCCTGTAGATGGAGGGTTGCCAAGGTAGACTTACTCATGATCTTGGATGGTAGGAAAAATAAAAGGAAAAGAAAAAGAAAAAGGATCATGTTGATCGGGAATGAACCCCATTTTTTCCCTGGTAACTAAGGTTGAGGTTGTAACTGAGGTTGCGGCTATGGCTGTGGAAACAACGGAATAGACAGGTCTGATGGACCATTAGTGATGGTGGAGACAAGTAGGTTAGTTGAACTGGACATCATGTAAATGGACATGGTTTCTGAAGAAGGAGGTGGTGGGTGAACTTCTTTGATCAAGGTGATTTCAGACTCAAGGGAATGGTGACGGAGGTCAGCTAGAGCTATTCGAAATTTGGGTAGGTCTTGGAAATGGTGAGAGTAATTTCCATGCAATCCACAAAGGGCGCAAGCATGGTTTGTTCTCAATGCCTTATTCCTGACTACTGGCGCAGTTGGGAGTTCAACCACGGGGATGTTTTCATTCGTGTCCATGGCATCCAGATGCGCATGGATCACTGGGATTTTAGGGAAATTCTGAGTTGGATGGCCCTATTGCTCATAGACGGCACAAGGTGGGACTTGTCGTAGCTCTATAGTGGCTTTGGTGTTCTTTCCTCTAGCCCTTTTGGGTTGGGGCGGTGCAGGTGTAGGTGCAGTGATTGGCTTGTGTGAACTGGGTGGAGGGTGAGACTCAACCGCGATGGGTTGTACCGGGTTTAAGACCACCTGGGGCATTGGTGGTTGAGCTGGTGGATCAAGGTACCACATCGAGATTCCCAACGTAAAGTTGGGTAGGCTTAAGGTAGACATGACTAGTTTTCTCATGACACTAGGTGGGGGGAAGAGGAAGGGAATTGTATGGACTGGAGATGAGCCCACATAACTCCCAGCTAGTTGCATCTGGGGGTGTGGTTGTGGTTGCGGCTGTGCGTAATGCTACTGTTGTGGGTGATGTTGCAGCTATTGTTGGCATTGCAGCTATGGACTATGTTGTGGTTGTGGTTGGGGCTGCGGCTATGGTTGTTGTTTGGGTGCAGCGGTGCTTGATGAGACCATGCACAAGTCCGTAGTTTGCTTTTGTGTCAGTGGTGGTGACACCAATGGGAAAGGAGCCATCATGGTGGGATCGGTAAACAACCCAGGACCCACATTCAATAGTGGGGAGGCTGGTGTGTTTTCAACCATAGTGTTGGTTGTAGGGGTGACATTAATGGTCACCCCTTGCAGCTCAATGGTGGTGATGGTAGGGATAACGTTGGCAGGCGCTGTTAACCCTTGCGGATCATGGTAGGTGAGCTGGTCAACCATCACAATATTCCCTTCGTGGGGGAACATCATGAGGTAGAAGATAGTTGACGTGATGGCTCGCATGGCATATATGTAACTCCTCCCAAGGAGGAGGTTGTATTCCAGTTGCGTGTTGACGACTTCGATGTCGATTAGGACTGTCTTCCTAGCTAACATGATGGGGACATGGGGGAGGATTCCTTGGGATTTAGTGGGGTGTCCATCATAAGCCCACAGAGTCATGGAGGATGATTACAGAATTAGTGATCCAAGATTCTGCCAAACAAAGGCAGACATGACACACGTGGATGCCCCCTCATCCACTATGCATCGGTGCACAATCAAGTTCTGGATGGACACCAGGATTTGGAAGGCAATAGTGGACGGCATGCGTGGCTCTTTTTTCTTTGTGTCAAATGTGATTAACTTGGATTCGGAGGGGTCTACTGCCCCTAGAGTGGCTAGTAAGGCTTTCTGCTACGTTGGGCACGTTTTAAGTATTTCAAGAGTAAACATGGCTATTGGCATTTGGGCCAAATCATCCACAATGCCATAGCTGACTGCAACTCTAGCTGTGGCATTATTGGAGATTCTGCGTATGGGGGGGCCATGGAAACGGGGGTAGCTGAAGAGGCAATTTGACTATTTTAGACATGGATGCTGTTGATGAGTCAACAAGTTCGGTGGTGGTACCATACTGATTTCGTCTGGTTTGCAAGTTGACCTCTTCAGTCGTCATGGCTAGCAGGTGATGAACACTTGTTTCGGCCTTGGGAGGTGCCCCTGGAGCATTAGGATTGGCTTGGGGAGGGGGTGTGGTTGCCACCAATCCTTGGACTGGTAGTGGGTTTTGAAGCACCATGGGAGGAGGTCCTTGAGGTGCCGAGTTGGGTTGTACATGGTTTGTAGTGTTGGTAGGCTGTTGGGCCTCATTTTGAATGGCTTGCTTCACATGACCCATGAAGGGACACTCAAATGTATAGTGCCCATAGACCTCATAGAGTGTGCATTGTTGGTTTGTGTGCAACAAAGCGTTATGTCTTGGTGCATTTGGTTGTGGGGGGTTCTGGGCTGGTCAGTTTTCTGTGACATTGTTGGGAGGATTTGGTTGTTGATTTCCTCCCTACAGTTGGTTATTGCCTTGGTTGTGGGGCCAGTTATTCCTAGCTTTCCCTTGTTGATTGTTGGGGGCAGGCTGGTTGGGATGGTTTTGCTGTGCAAACACCTGTCCCAACGGAGTGGGAGGAGTGGGAGCGGGGGCTTGAACTAGTTGCACTGGTGGTGCATAGTAGATTTATGGAGGTGGTGGTGCCACAAATGTGGAAATTTGCCCCACATACTGCTGTTTTGGCCACATCATGGCCTGAGCCTGCTGCGGTGGCGCAGGTTGTGCATAGGAAGTTGTCGCTCCAGACTAAGACATTATTCTAGCATAGTCCGGAGCTTGGTTTTGGTAAGAAACATTAGCAATCTTGCTTGGTTGTGGTGTAATGGTAGGTGGTGCCGGTTGAGGCTGTGGTTGTTGAGAGACTGACCCTATGATGCTGTCTGCAGCATGGGATTCCCCCAATGTGTCGTGGTAGGAGGTACTTGGACAGGGAGCATCTAGAATGACGGTGTACAGGTATCCAGACTGGGCATAAATGAGATCAAATTGTTGGGTCTTCAGTATGGCCTCTTCTTCAGATTGAGGACATTCAGATGCAACGTCCTTTGCGATGGGCGGGAGCAAAGTCTTAAGGAACCAATCCAAGAAGATCCTGTCGTCTAGTTAGATTTTGCATAAGCTACGGCGTCACCACCACTCATGGATATGGTCAGTTATGTGAGTGGCGATGCTTTGGAGACAGGATAATAGGATCTCCACCCCCTCATCATATCTGACAGGGAGTTGGAAATACTGTAGGAACATGAAGGCTAGGGAGTTGAAGTTCGGATACTTGTCTTGCTGGGCAGTTCAATGTACCATTTGGCTATAGCACCTGTGAGGGTGTGTTGGAATAGACTCAGCCTGATGGAGTTGTCTACAATGTTGTTGGATGAGCACCATAGATGGAATGTCATTATGTGGTTTTGGGGACATACCCCAGCTTTGCCTTCAAACTTGGGGATGTCTGATGGAAGCTTAGTTGGCATAGGTGGCCAAAAATCTTGGTGGCAGATGGGGTCATTTGTTAATCTAGCCAAATCAGGCAAATTTAGATGAGCCATGAAGGGAAGATTTGATCCCAAGTTAATGAGGGATGGGGCTACAATGGGGGTGGGGTTTGCAAGTGCATAGTGCATCTAAACAGCTGGGGGGGCTTGTGGTGGCACCATTGTGGATGGGCCAATGCCCCCAAGTGCTGTGTGGGGGGCGGTATGGGTGGCGGGGGCATTGGCCCCATGTATGATAGTAGGGGCAATGTAGGTGGCCGGTGTATTTCCCCCCTGTGTGGTAGGAGGGGCAGTGTGTGTGGAGGGGCCACTACCCCCGTGTGTTACCACTGGGCCAGCTTGGCTGGTCACTATGGGTGGTGGTAGTTGGCTAATGACAGTCTACATGACTATGCTTGGACCACTTGCTAAGTTGTGGGTGACAAGTTGTGATGTGGACATGGGTCCACTTGCTAAGGTTAGGCTGAAAAATGGATCCGGGTTTGCACTAACCATGGGGCTTGATGGTGCAGTGTGGAGGTCTAGTTCATACTGATATGGGTCTGAATCAAAATCAGAGTTAGTGTGGCCCTTTGATTGTGTGGGAGATCACTAAGAACGGCTTCGATAGTGTTGATCAAGTGTTCCAAGTGGTGGTGGTTCACCTCTTAGGCATGAGGAAGATCGTGGAGGATCAATTGTGTTCACTTTTGTGTATGAAACTGGTCGGTATGAGATTTGGACCTCGGTTTCAATAGCTTCCTTTTACTACCCTGTAGCCTACATTCTCAAATGGCATTCATTATTGCTAAGGTTTAACACAATAAGGATGGTTGTTATGTCTTAGATTATGGTGTAAGGATAAGATCTAGAGTCATCACCCTTAAAGTGTGTTTGAAAAAACAATCATATGATTAGATGCACAAATCAACATTTTAGAGTCCTACATCCTCAAAATAAATTAATCCTTCAATTAGAGAGGATGGTGTGCATTTTCCTAAGGCCACTTAACCAGTTTTAGCAGCAGATAGTATACTTAGTCAAATTGTTCCATCTCCAGAGTGGATTTTTTACATCACCAAAATAATAAACCAATTATACCAGATGTTAGACATCTAATTGAGAACAAAAAAACTGGTTTCACCTTCATACTCAACATCCTATGACCTAGGCATGCATTTTACTGAGCTGAGCAAAACAACCTGAAACCCCATATTGGCAGACCTATAACTTTGTCTTCAAGCACTCTTTAGGAAAACTGAGACCATGGTCAAATAAACACTTCAACAAGATATATCCTGATACTCAGAGATTATTTTTATCATTAACCTATGATATATGCCAGGGATTTTCTTAGGGAAATATTACTTGAAATATTCCACAGATAAAAAGACAGGCATCAAGTATGTGATCTTCTCAAAATTCAAATGAAGAGAAGACTTAACACTACATTCCAAAATAAGAGTATCCGAAGTGATCTATGTATACATTCTTGCACCCAAAGGACAGTAGCAAATCGACCAGTAGCATATGAGAGGTTTGACTAGTTTTATCCACCATTAGAAGTTATAGAAAGTGTCTGGAAATGGTTTGTATGGATTGTTTGATGGTTTTTTAAAGTGAGTAATGGATTTCTGACTTTCAAATTTTATCAAGAGAGACCTCATTTGATTTTTATGTACATACAATACTAGTCTCTTTTGAAAAAAAGTCTTAAAGAATTTTGTTTTTGTCGACAATTATGATAAGTTTGGTCAAGTAATACATAAAATTTGTTTTTTAAATGAAGTTGAGGATCATATAGATTGATGCGTTATTTTTTATATAAAATATTCAAAGAATATCACACTTATTGTGAAATCTCCCTCTTATTATTAACTTAATAGAATTCAATTTTATATTTAAAAATATCATAAAGTTCAACACACTCTTTAGAAACATGTACCTTTCCATATTATACACCCAAGAGGAAGGTCAACAAGAACGAAATGAAGATTCTGTGATAAAGAAGCTATGAATCCAAATAGTGCCAAACCGGTTTGATGGAGGACGAAACCTCTAGGTCATGACCAATGGAGTGTTAAAGTTGAAAAAGATGAAAATTATGTTTGAATTTATTACAACAGTACTGTTCCAGATCTAGGTTTGTTATTTACTTTTCCTTATACAATGATGGTAAAAATATATGTGACAATATACATTGAGAGAGAGAAAAGATTAAAGTCATTGGTCTTGTTGGTCCTATGGGTAAAAGGGGTTATTTCTCCACCTTCATGGTACACCTTTTTCTTGTGGGTATTGGGGTTGCCTTACCATCTCGTTCTGACCCCTTTGGTCGACTAATGGTCCTTCATCTTCTACTTGGTCCTAGCGCCCTTATTGTGTGTGCTACCTTGACCACCTTTGGTATGATGACTTAACCTTATTACTTATATTGTTTTATTGTTATGTGACCACATGACCTTTGGTACCCTACTCTAAGTGTACTCAACTTTAATTTATGTTTTATTATGGTAACCACCCTAAAACCTAGGGTTTCCTAAGTGACCATTCTAGAAGACTTGCCAAGTTTATATATTATATTCATAACTTCAGTCTTGGAGTATCTTGGCATGAAAGAAGTATAGATCTAATATTTGTTGGATGCAACATAGGGTTATTGCTTCTGTAAAGTTGAGTACACTTAAAGTAGGGTACCAAAGGTCATTTGGTACCTCTTCTAGGGTTGTTATACTTGTGTTGTGAACTCTCTCTCTCTATCAAGTTGTTATACTTGTATTGTGTCTTGTGTTGGTAACTCTCTCTCTCTCTCAAGGTATTTATTCTAACAGCTTGTCATTACAGTGATAAGAGCTGACTCAAAATCTCTTAGAATAAGGAAGATCCAAACTAGATCTATCTAGCATTACTATTGTTCTTTGATTATTGTTCATTAGTTAAACTTGGCAGGATTTTGTAGCAATTTATGTTATGTAAATTGCAATTGATAAATCATCTCAAGGACCAACTTTAACCCAACGATCACTGGAGTGTTAAAGTTGAAAGAGATGGAAATTAAGTTTGGATTTATTACAACATTACTTTTCTAGATGTAGCTTTGTTAAAGTCATTGGTATTGTAGATCCTATGGGTAAAAGGGGTTGTTTCTCCACCTTTACTGTACACCTTGGTCTTGTGGCTATGGGGGTTTCAGTATTGTCTTAGGCCTTTTGTAAGACCTGCTTCATATGAATTATTACATGTTGTTGTTAGAACAACCAAACTCATGTATTTTTTCCTTTAAAGGGTGCTTCGACCTTTCAATTTTTAAATACAAAGGACTATTTATTTTTGCACTATGTTAAGGATCAACTATAGACTCCTTGCTTGTGAGTCCACCTAGGACTATATGAATGCCTTACTTTCTTTCAAACTTTGAAATATAGAATATAATTATTTCTTTTTGGAAAAAGAAAATTATGGGGATCCAAAATACATACAAGATTTAGGGAACAACGTGTAAGTCATATTGACTGCTATTGTGTGTGCCTAACCTTATTCCTAACCCTTTTTCTCTCAAGGTATGCCATCTGTTCCACTGGTGACTTGTCCTTTTAGTGACAAGATATGAACCTAAAAGTATATGAATATAAGGATGATTCAAAATAGTCATACACCAACATTATTACTGTTCTTTGTTAATTGTTTTCCTAGTACTGCTATTACTGCTTTATTTCATGTACATTTCTATTAGTTTAACTTCATTATAATATTGTTATTGTTTATGTTTTGTGCATGGCAATCGGTAAATCATCTCAATGACCAACTTTAACACAGTGACCACTGGATTGTTAAAATTGAAAGAGATGAAAATTATGTTTTAAATAAATATTACATCAGTATTTTTTTGAATCTAGCTTTGCTTCAGTTCCGTCTCATGTATGAAAGTATAAATTTTTTGATTTTATGCATATCAAACCCTAACCTAACCAAGACTTTAACATTTTCTAAAACTGAAGGTATTGCATATGGAGTGGCTTGACATAGCTAAATTATGTTCATTTATCTACGAAACTCATCCTATTTCTTCCACATTTACAAAGTTGTGTCTTCTGAACAATTACTATTCCTTGAAGGGAAAGGGGTTTCTGGTCTATCCCTTGTATTCTATCAGAGATGCTTCCTCTCTTTTGTCTGAGGTTTTAAATATTACAATGGTCCTTATAAGACACTCCTTAGGGAATACCAAGCTTGAACAACTTTTGAAGAAAGGAATGCGACCTATAGTTGAAATCAATGCAACATATAAATAACACATAATACATAGGTAGAAGAAGTATCCTTTGATGCTTATGAATTTATCAATAAAATAAAAAGGAAAGAGATTAAAGAGAAATCACACTTATGTGATTGTTTTGAAGTCAAATTGGAACATGTTGAGAAATGTAAACATCCATGGTAGTTACATGCCCCAGTTGGTGGAAATACCTTTAGGAATGGAGTTCAATGTGGTTGAGCATGAGAACTATGATATTAATGGTGCAATTGATGTGAATGGGGATGTATAAACTCCAACATATCCTCCAATTTGGGATGATATTTTATGGTTTTTTTACCAACCCTAGAAATCCTATGATCTTTGCACTAGCTCGACTTGTTCCAAAAGAAAATTAACATGATTAATCTTGTAAATGTTTTTAGGGAGTCTCACCCTTTGTGGGAGGTTGCAAATATGGATTTAATAATGGGAAATCAATATGAGATAGGTGAAGTATAGCTTTTAATGTGGAAGATGGTGTAGTTAATGATGATAATAAATTTGTTAATACTCCTATGGAATGTAAAGAAACACATAGATCCACTAAAATACATAGAGAATTAGGAGAACCAAGTGAAAAGGATGATCATAATAAAAACTCCCAATAGATTTCCTATTTCGAGGAGAATATTTTTCTCTTTGTTATTGCTACACATTACTGCAACTCAAAAGGAAAGGACACTATTCTTCTGGGCATTTTAAAACAATTTATTAAAGATTCATGCCTAGATCCTATGTCAATAACAATTGGATTTATATAGTCAACAATGTTGACTATATTGGAAATAAAATCCTTATTATCTTCCACGGATGTGAATTTAGTCAATTTTGAGGTTTTCTTTTATAGAAAAAGTAGTGAAATCTACTACACATGATATCCAAAGGTAGATGGCAATACCACTATTGGAGACTCAACTTCTACAATTGGTTGGGCTTATGTCTCGCATATTGATTACAAATGGGATAATATTGGGGGTGCTCACATTGAAAATTGAGATCATAGTGAGATAAAACCAATAAAAAATTTGTTTGAGATGTTTGATACCACAATCTTTGCACTGTATATTAGGCAAAGAAAGATAGTTTCACCCACAACTTATATTATTGTTCTCAATAAAACACTAAATGGAATTACCCCTTAATAATTTGTTAATGTAAATAAGTGGTGGCTCCATGGCATCAAATTTGAGAGAGGTTATGTACTTTATCACAACAAATGGGCACTATAGTTGTTTGACCATTCAAAGGAGAACATGAGAGTATATATCAAATACAATATGGCACCCTCATCTTATTTGTTCAAATCCAAGACACGTGACTGGCACATATTGTTCAGGCATGATGGCTTCATTCACACAAACCAATGGGCCATGTACCAATAGCACTCATGGTTCATGGATGCATGTTGGCATGTACACAAATATTGCATGTGCAGAAATATTTCTTTACTGTAGTTCCTAGCTTCTATTATCAACTACTTTATGTCAGTGTTGATGTAAGGATACATTGAAGAACTAGCTTCTATTATCAACTACTTTATGTCAGTGTTGATGTTTAAGGATACATTGAAATGAGACTGAAAAACATGTGTGTTAGAATGGAGAAAGAGGTATTCGTTTCCAACAATTTATAATGGTTAAGTCTATGCCCATATTAAATATACACTCACGCATATTTGATACAAAGTATCAAATTTCATGAGATCTTATCACACATGGTTTTTGTTACCTCTTTTTCCAGGGTGATTGTGTCTTATCTACTAGCTTGATTGTGTGTTTGTTTTTCCAATGTGGTTGTGTCTTCTCTGTTGGCTTGAATGTATGTCTCTTATTTTGATGTGACTGTGTCTTCTCTACTACCAGCGTGACTGTGTCTTCTTTGTTTTCAGCGTGACTATGTCTTCTCTACCAACGTGACTGTGTCTTCTCTACTACCAGCATGACTATGTTTCTCAACTAACTTGTGACTTGTGTCTTTTCATCCTTAAGAGGTGTTGTTGAAGCCTGTATAAAGGATTGAAGTTTCTCTTCATGTTGATTAATAATTTGAGGTATGTACCCTCACTACTCTAACCCTCTTAAACTCTCTCTCAAGGTATGTCATTTGTTCATCTAGGTGACTTATCCCTTCGCTGATAAGATCAAAAACTTAAAAGTATGTGAGTATAAAGTTGATCCCAAACAATACTTGACCAACATTGTTATTATTCTTTGTCACTGTTTATTTCATGTACATTTCCATTTATTGTTCATTAGTTTAACTTCATTATTATTGTTTATGTTCTGTACATTGCAATTGGTAAAACATCTCAAGGACCAACTTTAATGCAGTGACCAATGGAGTGTTAATGTTGAAAGAGATGAAAATTATGTTTGAATTTTATTGCAGGAGTACTATTCTAGATCTAACCTTGGTTTCCGTTCTAATTATGCATGATAAAGGGTCCCAACCTAGTGTGATCAAATTTAGTAAACTAAGGAAAAATAACTTGATTATAAAGAATTCATAGTTAGTAAACTAAAACCAACCTTGAACCAAAAACAAAAACTACATAGAACATACTATAGATGATGCTTAAACCATTTGTTTTTTCTAATGAATTTTTCATTATAGTCCCTATGTTGGATATGTTTGCCTTAATGGATAAGCATCAACTTAATCCTATATTCTTGATATAAGAGCCCCATTTATGATAAGTTGTTCATTCATGGTATGCATGCTCGTTGACATGAATTGCAACATGAATATTGTTATTTGTCGTTAATTGCAAGGACAACAAAATGAAACTAATGACTAGTGGTAAATCCAATGACTGGTTATTTATATTTTAATAGTTAAACAAATAAAATTACTATATATACTAAATAAGATTCCATGCGAGTAGTCATTATTGTAATTATGGTTAGTATAAGTTTAAATGATTGTTTACCTCATTAAATATTCATGACAAATATTAAATCATTGGATGCAGGTCTCTTGGTCTAGAGCAAGAATATTTTTGTGAGTGGTGAATTACAGTGTATGTCACGACATGTTCTCATAGTGTACAGTGTTTGTGGCTATGTGATATTGTATGAATTTTTTACCATAATGTGAGGCAAATGAATATTGTTCACTTTAAGAACATATCTCCACATACATTGTTAGTAAGTTAACTATTCGAACTTATGTATCATATCGTGGCTTCTTGCAACTAACGACTAGTAGTAATCCAATGAAAATAATATTACATGCAATCACATTTCCCTTACACCAATATTTCTAAATAAGCACAATGACTATCACTGAGACAAGTTTGATTTGTTTTCAAGTTTAGTCAAAGAGAAGGCATGAAGGAGAAATTAAAAAAAATGAAGATCGCTTCAATCTTTTCATAGTTATTTTATGTTTACTTCACTTTTGATGCATCTGCATACTAACACGCTTCTATTTGTTGCAATGCTAGCAAGATGCATGCAACATCTACATCAACAATGAACGTTGTCTCAAATTCTTCAGTGCAAAAGATGCCAAGTGCATGATTACTCCCAATTATGAAACTATACATGGCATGAACGGTGATACAATTTTCTAGCCATGACGTCTTGTATAGCCCGAAGTTGGGCAGGGACCCCTACCCATCAACTATTTTTTTAAAACTATTCAACATCGTTGCATTTTCGACGTCATAACTTATATGTTCGATAAGGTTGTTGTACTACCAGTGGTAACTTGGTCAATTTTTTGTTTATTTTTACGCCATTAAGTCATCATATTTTTGATGACTCATCATCAGTTAACCGACTAGTAGGGTGGAGTAATGTGTCGATTAACTGACACTTAATACGTTGAATTTCCAATGATAGTCCTAGAAATGATTGTCGGTTAATTGATGACATATTTTTCGGAGAATCGACAGGATATCACTCGATTGACCTGAATTTCATGTGATTAATTGTTGTCGTATTTATGACATATTGTTGGGCTTGTCAGATATCCGACGCAATTCTACCGACGTTTAAAAATAGTCCACCTTGTCGGATGTTAGACTGAGTCTTGTCAAAATTTAGACAAATATGCTGTCGGATTTTGGGTTCAAATTTACTTGTGTTTCGGACTACACCAAGCTTGACTCGAAAAAATTCAAACTTCACACGAGAAAGAGGCTTAGTAAACACATCTGCAACTTGTTACTCTGTAGGAACATACTGGACCTTCATAGATCCTCTCTACACCATATCCCGGATGTAATGATACTTTATCTCTATATTCTTTGACTTATCATGAAACATCAGGTTCTCTATCAGCTTAATGCAACTCTATTTGTCACAATAAATATCAGTTGCATCCATCTCGATATCAAACAATCCCACCAATAACTTGTGAAGACATATTGCTTCGCTATAGGATGAACATGATGCAATGTATTCATCATCAATTGTATTGATCACAAGACTGGTTTTTGTTTTGCTAAGCCATGAGATCACACCTAATCCCAAATTGAAACAACATCCTGAAGTGTTCTTTCTATATTCAACATTTCTTGTCCAATCTAAACTAGTATAGCCACACAATCTGAACTCACTATTTGTTACATATCTGATTCCATAGTCCAATGTACCCTTTAGGTACCTCATCACATGTTTTTCTATAACTAAGTGAATTTGTCGGATCTCCACCATATACTGACTCAAGGTGTTTACAACAAAACATATAATTGGTATTTTATTTGTCAAATACATCAGTGAGACAATAATCTGTCTGTATAGTGTGACATCTACTCTTTCTGAAGAGTCATCATTTAGGTGATTTAGGTATGTCACCACCGAAGTTTTCATTTCCTTACAATCCAACATCCCAAATCTCTTTAGGATCTTAACTGCATATTTTCCTTGGTTTAGGAAAATCTCATCTGGGAACTTCCATACTTCGATACCTAAGAAGTAATGCATCATGCCAAGGTCTTTCATGTCAAACTTTATTACAAGATTCTTCTTACATTCACTAATGAGATTCTCCTCTCCTATAAAAAATAGATCATCCACATATAATAGTAATATCATGACCGCATCATCTACAACCTTATTGTAAAGGTTGGAGCCTGATATACTTTTGGTAAATCCCAAGCTCATCAGGAATCCATCAATTATTTTGTACCATGCTATGGGTGGTTGCTTCAACCCATATAGTTCTTTATTCAATTTGCATGCATGTGTCTTTTTGTCGAGTGTCTCAAAACTTGGTGGTTTTTCAATATACACTTCCTCTTCTATGACATCATTTAGAAAGGTTGTCTTTACATCCATTTTAAGTAACTTCCATTTCATCTTGGATGTTAAGGCAATGATATCTCTGACTGAAAGCATATATTTCCACTAGTGAAAAATTCTCTTCATAATCAATCCATTCTTTATGAGATAATCCCCGCGCGACAAATCTTTCTTTGAACTTTTCAATACTCACATCTGTTGAATGCTTTGTCTTGAAAATCCATTTTGAAGAGACCAATGATTTATCATTTGTTCTTAGAAGCACATCCCACACATCATTCTTTATGATATATTGGTATTATTTGATAATGGCATCCATCCATTCCTTCGACTTTGAATATTCTTCAAAATAAGTGGGTTCTTCATCAACAAGGTTGCACACCAAGGCCACATAGTTGGTGTAGAGTCTTGGTCTCCTTCTTCCTTATTGTGCACCATATATTTCTACTTCTCAAAATATATCACGAACCCATGTTGGTCTTCTCCAGTTTGAAATCATCTCATGGGGTGTATGCATGGGTTTTTGGGGTTATTCCATGTCGTGATATGTTGGTTTGGTTTCTTCTTCAACAGATTTAACTGTTGGTATAATGGATTCTATAATATTGGGAGCCTCTTGCTCTTCTTCATTATTTCCATCTTTATAGTTATTTATGTATTTTTTAAAGGCTGCATCTTCATCAAATGTGATGTCTCTACTAATCTTAATCTGATGGAAACCTGAAATGTAGATTTTGTAGGCTTTTGACTAGTCACTGTATCCAACAAATATTCCCTTCTTCCTTGAACATTCAAACTTTGATCTTTTCTCCTTGGGAACATGGAAGTAGACAGGAAATCCAAATATCTTCATATGGCTAACTTCGTGCTTCTCACTGGTAAACATTTCTTCCGGAGTTGTTTTCCCAAGAGCAGTGTGGGATATTATGTTTTGTACATAAATTGCGGTCCTTGCTGCCTCATCCCATAAATGAATAGGTATATCTTGATCATGGATCATGGCTTTGAATGCTTCCATGATAGATATATTCCTCCTTTCTTCCACTCCATTTTTTCTAAGGATTATAGGGTGTATTAAGCTCCCTCTTAATCCCAGCTTCCCTATAGAAGTCCTTGAATTCATTTGAAGTGAATTTTCCTCCATTATCTGATCTTAAGGCCTTGATATTCTTTTCATAGAAATTCTCAACAAGAGCCTTGAATTATTTTAACTTTTCAACCACTTCATCTTTGCCCTTCAAAAAATATATCCAAGTCTTACAAGAGTATTCATTAATAAAAGAGACATAATAAACATACACACTTAACAAAGTAGCTGACATCGGTCCACACACATCCGAGTGAAAAATATCAATATCCCCTTTGTTTTACTATTATTGCTTTGAAATGGGTTCTTGGTATTCTTTCCTTGAGAACATCCTTTGCATACTCCTTCATGATTGATTTGGATCTATGGTACACTTGTCACTACCTTGCTCACAATTGGTAATGCTTTGTAGTTCACGTGAGAAAGTATTCTATGCTAAATTTCACATGGATTGATGGTACTGGTTGTAAATCATGAATCTATGTGCCCCTTTAATTTGTAGAGTCCTCCTTCTTCAAAACAAATTACAACCGCGTCATCTATTTTCTTTCCCTGTGGCCACATAAGAACTCCACCACTACAAAGGAAGCTCTGAAACCTTTCTTTTCTAAAGATGATATAGAAAGAATATTCTTCTTTAATCCTGGAAATTATAAGACTTCTTTCATCTTCACCGACTTGCTGGATTTTAGCTTGTAATACAATTCTCCCATTCCTTTGATGGGATATTGATAATTGTCTCCAAGTTGCACCTTGTGTGGATAGTCTTTCTGAGTAAGGCATGAGAGAGAATCTTTGTGACCTAAAATATGTTTGGAAGCACCACTATATATGATCCAAATGTCACTTCCATGAGAGATTGATCCAGTGAGGGATGTAATTAAGACGTATTCTTCCCTAGAGTCTTTCTTCTCTCTAGCCTTCTCTTCATCTGATTCATTCGATTTGAATACATGGGCATGGAACTTTCTGTTATTCTTCTTGAAATTGTCTTTATTAACTGTACAATGTATAGAGACGTGTCCCAACTTATGACATGTATAGCCTTCATAATATGAGTAATTCTTGTTACGCTTCTTTCTTATTTTGAATTCTTGTGATCTTCTAGGAGGTGATCCTCAATCCTTCCTTTTGTTTCTTCCATTCTTTTCATGAGCATCTAGAGCTTGATATTCATTATAATTTATCTTTTCTTCTCTATTTTCTATCCTTCATTCTTTGTGTACACATTCTTCCCATAGTTTGTTGAACTTGGTTAGCTTTCTTCTAGCACATGTTCCTCTAATGAAGGAATCCCATTCTCTTGGAAGAGAATTTAAAGTGGTCATCACAACTTTTGCTTCTTCCACCATGTCACCAATGGATTTTAGTTGTTCTATGATCTGAGATACTCTTGAAAAGTATGATTGCATAGTTTCTTCCTTCTGCATCTTCACATAATTGAGTTGGTTTCTCAAGGTCATTGTTTTATTAATGTCCCTGCCTTGAAATAAAATGGTTAGTGCATCGAGCATTTCCTTTGGATTATTCTTGGAATATGCTTGAGGAATGAAATGATCCTTGATAGAATCAACTATGATCCTATTGTATTTAATCATATATTTCTTATGCTTGGCCTTTGCTTCATCTCCCTTTGGCTCCTTGACCTCATATTTGGTGTAGCCTTCTAGGTCATGTTCTTCAAGGATGAGCATGACTCTGTACTTCCATGCTTTGAAATTATATGCTCCTTAAATATTTTCATTAATCTTGGTATTGTTTCTCATCTTTAGTAACTAAGAACCTCAAATGGAAATATAGGAGATAGTACTTACCAATTTGAGGACCACTCTTGGAACTTGCTTTAGGATGACCTAGGGTTTGAATGGAAAACCCTAATTTTCCAACTATGGTGACTTGTAAGTCTAAATGGAGGAAAATATGCGCCTACCTAAGGTGAGATGGTATATATCTTACTTCTCTTGAATCTTTCAGCATAACATTGAAAATTTGTTGCCCTAGTTTATCCCGACAGGAGAGGCATGCCAAAAACTAAAAATCCATAGAACATAAATATGCTTTGAAATAAAGATGTGACCTCCTAGGGAGATTTGAATGGTAATTATTTTCTGGATAATCTGTGTAGGGATATATCTAGAATAGTGATCTCTAGCTTATTGAACCACATAAAAAGATGATGCACAATGTATTCTTTCAGGTTGGCTATGATACCATGTTAAGATTCTAAAAGTTGTTATGCCAAAACAAAAGGATCACTAAAAGAATAACAAGCACAACATAACAAAAGAGAACACAAAGATTTATCTTGGGAAACCCTTGTGGGGGATAAAACCTAGAAAAATTTCCTTGATATAGACTTCAACCAAGTACAATGTAAGACCCAAGAAGAATACTAGCTTCCTCCTCCTCAATTGGATTGCTCCTTCTCTCTCTAGTGAACTCACTTCAGTTCTTAATGTGTCCAAATGAGGGAGGCGCCTCACCTATTTATACACATCAACTAAAAATCCTAATAGCCCAACAAGGATGACTTATCCTCACTTCCAGGGCTGACTTGCCTTGGGAGACTAAAAAATACATTTTAATAATACTTTTGTGGGTACTATTGACCCATATTACAATGAAGGTTTTACCTCAAGACTTTACATGACCAAATACATAAATGACATCCCCAATTGAAGGAACAACATCTCCAAAAGGAGGAATAATAATAATACAAAATAAAATATATTTCGATGTTACGATTCTTTAACATCTAGTGTATTGATCGTGCAATGTGTGCTCACCACCTTATATGCACTTCATGCATCCTTTGTTGCTAGTCCTTCAGAGCTTCTTTAGAATCCGATGTGAAAGAACTGATACTTCACCAAATAAGCATGATATCTGTAGTAGGGTTGACATAATATTCCATCCAATTATCCATATTATATAAATTGTATAGTTCTCCATTCCTAACTAGTTCCACATGCCTCCTGCCTTCTGTTGGGTCCAATGGTGCGATAACTCTTAAATTATCTCCTTCAAAGATCACCTTTCTCATTTTCAGGTCAATGATGGCCTAGTTATCAAATTATCATCCCAATCCAAATAATGCAGGATATATCTTACTATCATTCACAATTTAAATCAATTCAAAGCTGGTTGTGCTACACACACCGTCCACATCAATTGTTACCCCCATCATCCTTCCAATTGGGAAATATGTTTTGTTGGTTTGCTAATCTCAATTGCACATTAGACCATGTAAGTTTTGTATTTCCCATCATTTCCCATGTTCTTTTCAACAAAACATTTACATCAGATCCCATATCTAGTATGATGTAGTCCATGTCATAGTCCCCTATCTATGCACTCAAGCGGAACTCCCTATTTGTTCTTTTTTTTGGTGCACCTGATTGACTACTACATATACCCTTTTTTATTATGTACATCAATTTATCATCCAAAACACTACACTCAAATTAGATTAATCTTTAATTAGTTCCAAAGAGCTCTTTAAAAAAAATTCTAGGGTGCTTCCCTTCTCCAACGGTTCTTCAAGGATGGAATAATCATATAGTGGGGGCATATCATATACAGATGTCGTGATGTTGATGCTTCATATCTCGTCCCCTTCAAAAATTTTCTCGCTTGATTGTATGTACCATTTTCTCTCTTAAATTCAAACATATGGATTTTTCCTCCTGCTTCCTATAACCATTGGTCGATGCACTATTCGTGGTCTTTTGCATCCGTTATAGTTCTCACTCCTTCGTGTGTAACTACTTCTATCTTTGGTTGGTCATCATGCTATTATACCACAATCATTTGGACATTCTTATTCTCATTCATAATTGGGTTTCTATTATGATTTAAATTTGATTCAAGTTCTAGTTTAGGTTTTGATTCTGATTCAAATTTGGATTTGGATTTTGGATCCGATTTTGAATATAATTTCTCTTTTGTTTCCGTTTCGCAACTAGTAGTGGAAAATATTATGTTGCATGATCCAACTATTTTCAATAGGTTAATGTCATGCATAGGTTTTGGAAATCCCATGCAAAGTGTCTTGGTTGACCATGATTATAACAAATGATCGACCCTATACCTCTTCCAAAGCCTCCATGGCCTCTACTTTGAATCTTCCTCGACTTCCTTAGTTGTATTCCATCTAGGAATTATTCTTCTGTGTTTCTCCTTCTGGTCCAACCTCCCCTTGAACTTTGTATGCATCTAAAGTGTGCTCTCTCATAGGATACAATGTGCAACAATCCTTTTCATCATGACTAGCCAACTTACAAAATTTTTAATACAAGCTCTGTGGGGTACTTACATACTTTTATAGCATAGGGGAAAAAATTAGGGAGTGGTTCCCTCTGTATATCTCACATTAGATACGTATGATAGGTAAGGGATATGGGGCTCCCATTTCTAAATAATATCTATATGTTGGGCACTCGTTCTTATGGTGACCCCTTGTCATGCAGGTGGTACACCATATTTCCTCACGATTCTCCTTCCCCTTAGCAATTTCATGCAATTGGATCATTAATGAAACAATCTCTACTTGGACCTGATCCATCCATGTGCTACTTTATCCTATAGGGGATGCTTCCAACTTCATTGCCAACTCCAATGCATCTGTATATGTCGTGATATTCTGTTGTGCTAATAGGTTGTGTATATGTGGCAATAACCTTGTAATGAACCAATATTTATGTTGTTCCTCATGAATTTGGAACATCACCTTATCCATCAAGGATTAGAATATTTGGTCAAATTCCCATACTTGATCATTTTCCAAATACCTAACTTCCTTCAATTGAAAGATATATTGCAATTTGGACTTTGGCTTCTTAATTTCCTTTATAAATATATCCTTTTTACCACCCAAATTCTCTTTTTGTACAATTATTTGATACTTCAAATACCATGTCATTGTGGGATCCCTAAAAGTGGTTACCAACTATACACCATTTTGGTATCATTATCTTGGATGTTCCTTGCTTTCCATATCGCCTCACAGATAAACAAGTGTTGGTCTAGATCATTTGTCCTGATCCCAAGGAAGATATGCATCCTCAAAGTAGGGTTCATCCCTGCCATCGTATTCTGAGTAGTACTGCTACTATGTGTTGCATATAATGTCTTCTTAGTTAAATTACCTCTGTTACTCTGACTACTATTACTATTATTACTAGCTGAAAATACTAGTTTTGGAATTATTACCTTAGAGGTTGGGGATGCACACAAGGTTGTGGGTTCGACGCATATCCTCAACTAAAGAGGGAGACTTCCTTTGGGTAGGTTGCGCTTCTTTCCTTCTTCCTCCTCTGAGTATGCAATCCTTCGATATGGGGTCCTACAGAGAAATCTATTTCTTGGTACTCACTGTGATACTTCTCTACCTCAATCCATGTCCTCTTCCTACTGCCTTTCTGAAATATTTTTCCTCTACACGGTATTCTCATCTCTTATATTGTCACATGTTCTTCTTTACTCGACATCCTTAGCTCATCATCTCTTCAATCATCCTTTCCTTCCTTCTTTTAGATCAGTCTCTAGTCGACCCGTAGTTCCCTACTGCATGCATAAGAGCTTAACTACTAGGGTGATCTGATTCCAATACCAAAGTTACTTATTTGCACAATAGCATCTTGATCCATGTGTATAATGAATTCAGGTACCTTCTACGTGGACCCTTAAAAAAATCCCTTTTTGTTATGGTGTAAGACTGGGTACAATCTACAACAAACTCTGTGACATACCCTTGCAAAATACTATCCAACCAATAGTCTATTGCATGTGATATTTGATTAATTACAGTATTGATTAACTGGATTTGCTGAGGAGTCCAGTCCCTTGGTCCATCCATGTGATATCTTAGGTTCGATTTGGATAACCGCAATAACCAGTTTTCCATAAGTATATGAAACTCACATAAGAACCATTCATACAAATATCTATAGACATATGTTTTCAATGAGTGTTCTTTAATGTCGATGTGAGGGTTCTTATTCTTCTCTCTTTTAAATTCATAGTCTTTCTCCTTTATCCAATATTATATTTCTTCCTTCACTAGTCTCTAGCAAATAATCAGTTAACCCTCACTGTCCCTTTTTTCGCAAATCTTGATCCCAACAGCGAAACCATTTTTGCTGCATGGGAGGACCCAGAGTTCATCATAAATTTTGCCAACAAAACCCTAGACACCATCCCTTTCTGTATCACCTGCAAGCAAGCGAAGTATTTCATGAGGTATCTAGAGGGACTACAAGAACCAAACATCTACAATGTTGAAGGGATTTAAACATATATTCAATAGATATACTATTAATTTATCTACTTCACAACATAGTATAACTCATTCATGGAAATGGATATCACATTCATAACAACAACATAGAATTGTATCCAAGTGCATAACATACATATAAACATTCACCATATTCAATATAAATGAAAATTATTTCAAAATAGAGTTACTCATTCTCATTATCAATAGGATAGTCTTACATAACCTGCACAACACACATCAATACTCTGTTACAGTCTTCAACTACCATGCATGACACATCAAGAACAATGACTAAAAGGCAACTAACATACATCCATTATCCAAATCACAAGCTCCCCCTTTACCCTTATATCTCCTACATTTTTATACATCATAACATAGGTGGAGCCCATTACAAAGTGGACAAAACTCCTAACTAATTTCTAACTAAATTCCTCCTTTTGTGTGTTTTGGTCTGTTCATTGAGCTATCACACGATCCATATCCCACATGTGACCTTCAAGACAAGTCCTAACCGGCTCCAACACTTGGTGAATCCAATAAATTTATGCCATTAAATCATTTGGTAACAAACAACTAAATCTTACACATAGTTTATAATAGAAAATCTGATAGTTTCCTACAATAGGTCAAAGAATTCCTTACTACATACTTGTACTTCCAAACAAGTGTAAAACTAATACATTAAGTGAAATAATTATGTATTTTAAATAAACTAACTACAATATTACATTACGAAGGAGATGCATGCCCAACTAGAGGTTCTGTAATATATTCCATCTCGTAGAGATAGTCTTGAAATCCATGATGAAGAAAGCTCCATTGAGTTAATTTTTTTACACATTCTTTTATAAAAATATGTGCTTGCATCTCTATTAATCGTTCCTCATAAAATACACCTAGTTAGAAATAATAGGTAAGCAAGTCGATTACCCACTATAATAAGGATCCTAATTGAACTTGGTATCAACTTTGAATTAAAATCAAGAGTGAGTACTCTTTTCAAAATTACAAGAATCCACATTTAGGTTGTATAAGATCTAAGACATGTGGAGGGTTTGATGGATGCTCCACACCATACGCCCCATATTTTAAAAATTATGAACCTTTTGGTTCATAGTAATTTCTCTATTTTCCTCTTCATTCCCATTTTTATTGAACCATGAATTGCTCTGGAGAGTGTCCCATTCATGAACACTTAACTTCAACATCCATTTTTTCTATCTCTTTGTATATTGTTTATCTCCATCAATGAGTTATCATAATCCACTTGGAATAATGCACATGAAGTGCCATCACATTTTCTTTTACCTCCAAACTCTGTTCGCCTCAACAACCATACTCCTTTGTATGAAGTAAAATCTCATCATACCTCTATTCACCTCAACAACCAAACTCCTTTGTATGAAGTGAAATCTCATCATACTTAGGAAATTCTTTGCCTCAGATTCTATGACAATTTTCTCCACAATGGTCCTTTGTTCAACCATGTTGTGAATGACATCTCCTTATTCCATATCCAAGAGATTATCCCCACTTCTCATTGGAATTTGTTTTCTACAACTTGTAAATACGCCTTCTCTCCAACTTTTTTTATCCTTTGTAATCTCCTCCTCCAAGAAGTCACTTAGCTACAAGCTTATTGTCTTCTTCAGTACTCTTCACTAAGGTTTCCACGACCTTTTCTAGGATGCCGTTTATGACAATGTTCTTCTCCTCACATTTATCCATGTGCATATAAGTATCTACATGGCCAATTCTATTAGCCTATTCTTACATGTTGTAAACATCAAACACATTCTTAATTTTTATGCACTCTTCCTCAAGTGGTTCACCTTTTATTGGATAGAAAAGCACTTCCACAATTGAGTCTTACTCTAAAATATGCCTCCTCTTAATTTAAAATATTTCTTATTTGTCCAAATTCATCATTCTTCTTTTCATAGCTTGGATATCTTCTTTTCTCTATTTTATTTCATCACACTCTATGATTGGTTTCCTAATTGCTTGTATCTCTCAATCCATTCTCTCTTCTTGTCGCACTTGCTTCTTCTTCGCCATTTTTAAGCTACAAAAGGAAATATATAAAACTTACTCTAGCAATTTACTTTCCCTTGGTATGTATTCTTTAATCCAACTTGATGTCCTTACACACTCACATGCACCTCAAATAATTATAATGATCCTCAAGGCACAACAAGGATTACTAAATTTGTAACACCCCATTTTTTAACCCTAGAATGTAAATGTCTAAGTAATGATCAAGTGGCTAGAAGCCATACATAAATATCTAAGATGATCGAATATATTGTAATTATGTACATCGATATTGAATATAAAAACCATGATGATTGCAAACAAACAAGTGGGGAGAAGATATGGGGGGATACAATTCCATAAGTGAGGGAAGTGAAAACGATGTCAAAGGGACTGGACCTTGTTGAATTGTTGACCTAATCTGTAACACCCCGGTTTTGATATCATTTGCATTTAAAGTATATGATGTAAATATTATATTTAATCGTGGTGTGGAGCTCAAGGAAAAAGCCCCACCATCGATTTAGCATGTTGTAGTTCGGCAAGTAAATTAGATGCTGATGGTGTTTTGTGCTAGCTAGGCACATTATAATTTTACACCATGTAACTATGCAATTAATAAAATATACCACAGGTGGCTATGTCAATGTGACCGTTGAAGAGAAGGGGCATGATCTCACAAGGATAAGAGGGGGGGTGGGAACCATTTAAACCTTTGGGCCAATGGAGAAAAGCCAAATGTCAAGGGGAAAACCCATAAAGCTGTCAACTACCCTTTTGTCTTTTGTGCCCAGTCATTTAGGAAGTGGTTGAGAAATTAATGCATGGGGATGGGAAGAGTATGGGAGTCAAATTGGAATTTGGGGAGCCACCCATTTTGGAAATGTGTGTATTTGACTTGTTGGGCAAGTAAATGCTTGGAAAAGCATGCCCAAGCTATTACTCACCCACACCCTTTTATTTTTCACCATTCCCATGGAGGTTGGGCACTCTCACATAGGTGAAGCTTGCTGAGCTCCTTCCCTACCAATTTATGCAGTTAAATCTCATTGCCATGGCTGGGAAACTCGCTTTTTGTTGCGTTCAATGGATGGGAGAAGAGACCCACCATTTTGGGGGTTTAAGGGGACGTTTTTCCCTCTACTCAAGTGGCTAAGTTTGTTGGGCATTTTTTCCTACATGATTTTGGTGTTTTCCTCATTTTCCCATGCCCAGAATTTGTCCATTTGGGTTGCTTAGTGGTTACAGAGCCAAGTCTTCCCGATTTGGAAGTTTTGGGAGGTCGTTTTGCCCCCATGTTGATCATAAATGTTTTCTAAGTTTAGATATGAGATTTGGGGATTTTTGGTGGCCGATTTAGCCCTTGAAATGCCCATGGGTGATTTGTGAAACCGTGTTTACCTTCAGATGGTTGTTTTCCCTTTCACTGAATTTTTTTGGTTGAAAAAAATTTCCTTTCATGCTCGGCATGTGAATTTTGTGATTATGTGCATTCTTTGTTGGATTGGCTGAGTAAGTCCAAGAAACCCATCTGTTAATTCGTTTGCTTGGTTGAGTAAGTCCAGGGAAGCTAGCTATTAGATGGGTGATTGAGTTGGGATGTGATTGGTTGGCTTGGATGAGTAAGTCCAAGGAAGCTCCACGTTATTGGTTTGTTTCCCCCATGTAGTCTGTGAAACCCAACTGTGTGTTGGCTTGACTATGGGTGTGTGGTTTTGCTGCATGTAAGCCTTTTGTTTACTTGTTCCTTGTGGATTCATGCCTGGCTCGGGGGTGGCAGTGTTACTGAAAGATTGATGAGCACGTTGGCCTATGGTTGGGTGGAACGGTGCAGCACATAGCTGGTTGTGGGAGGCATCAAGATTCAATTCAAGATGAGTATTCTTTTGCTTTCTAACTCCTGCAACTGTAATTATTTTATGGATGACAATATGGACAATGTTGAAATGTGTTGAATGTATGTGATTGCTTCTGTTGTGTGACTTATTGATGATTAGGCATTTGCATCTATGTATGCTTCATAGTTAAATGCATTTGTAAATTATCATGTTCATGGGCTAGATTGGCCGGTTCCGCAGCGTTGGTCACGTCCTCTCCGCGGTCAGAGGGGAGGGGGCATTACATAATCCCTTAGACCTTAACTATGAAATTTAGCTAGTGATATATCCCAAGTTCCCTAAACCCATGATAATTGATGCTCATTAAATAACATTTATGTATTATTATACTAATCTTGGGGATTAAAGGGAAAACACAAACTCTTCATGAGATCACATGGAGAGTTATAATGACACAAATATAATGCTTAGAATTGGAATATTAAAGGATTCACTTAGGATTATTTCCTATACAAATTGGAAGGGAGATGGAAGGACTATACTTTCATGGAATCTTATCTCTTTTCCAATGACATCGCTATTAGTGATTATGGTCTTGTTTTGAGAGGAAATCTATCTTATAGTTGAGAATCCCTATAGTTCTAGCAGTGAGATTCCTTGGCTAGGCTAGGATGGAGCACTGTAAGAGAATTGGGATAACCTAGGGGACTATTTGTAGAGAAGGTGATTTCAAGGGAATGTTTGTGACTTGAGATGGTATTGTAAATATAGGATTTCAAGGGTATCTTGAAAATTTTGTAGGTTGTCTTCTCTATATTTTGAAACTTCACAATTGTGTGTATGCTGATCATTTTTTAGATCAGCACAATAATTAAAAGTTCGGCATTGCTAATAATTTCCCAAAATCACAATGTGTCCATTATCAACCTTTGAATGGTGTTTGGAGCTAATCATAGTCCATCACATCAAATGAAGACTACTAAAATAACTGAAATAGCCAACAACAGGATGAACCATGTTTCATCCACAGTTGAAATGAAATTCATACTCTCTTAATGTAATGGAGGCCCTAGAGATTGGTTAATCTATTTAATAAATAGTGCAAATTTGTTAGTGTAGTATTTCTTCTTGGGATATTGTTATTTCTATTCAACTATTTTGAATTCAACAACAAAGTGTAATGGTTATATATTTAATACTCAACTAAATTTGTTTAGAGTCATTATGAAAAAATTCCATTATATGTGTGATTTTAGAAAGGGTTACACTTCACCTCATTGAATGTTCAAAAGCAATAAATTTATCATAAATAATATGACAAATCTTAGTCCTAACCTTTTTTTATAAGAATTTCTTAAACTTTTTTCTAAAATCTTAATCCTAACCTTTTTTTTTAAAGAATTTCTTAAACTTTTTTCTAAAATTCCTTGATCAATCTTAATCCTAACTCTTTCTTCGATTTTCTTAAACTTTTTTACCTTGATCATGACATTTCTTAATTTGAATTTTTTAATATATTATATCTTCTTTTTAACGTAACCCAAATACCATGTTGAGCAGATTCTGATTTCAATACATAATCCAAAATAGAAAAATATCCATTTTTAACATAAAAATAGTGTAAAAAAAACTTGCTCTTAAACTTTATTCTCTCTACATATAAACTTTTATTATACATATATTAAATATTTGTCACAACAAATTCAACTAGCATACCCCCAAAACGGGGGAAATGAAACACCGAATAAAAAACAAAATGAACATTAATGAGACTTATTTTGCTCGAAATAATGCTAATAATATAGACATAAATCAAGATAAATGATGTCCTATAAAATTATGCTAGATGCAACCAAGATACCAAGTTAAATACCTAATTCATTGGCTTGGATTTAGTTTCATAACGTGATTAAGATTAAGAAAAATTGCAAGTCTAAAATGAAAGTATGATGCTCTCTTCGACCATATTTCCTGTTTAACCTCCCTTGAACAACACACATCCCATGTCTGTGCATTTGAATCATGTATGATGCTATTCTCCACGATAGTTGTCTTTTTCTCCTACCATGAAAGCACATCATATGGCAGGAGGCATTGTTGGAGGGATCGCAGCGTCATTAATCATATAATTACAAATTAATCTCTACTCGTGAAACTCCTTGGTTGCTTGCTTTTGGATGATGTTCGTGTTTGCATGACCTGGTTTTACATATGATTTTTAATTTGTTGGTTGGTTTCATGGAATATTATCACCCAATGTATTGATTTGGTTGTTTGATTGTGTTGGATCTGTCAAAACTTTGAAAGTAATTTTGATTTGTATTTGGGCTAGGGGTAGGTAGATCTTTTTAGATCTTGCTCCAATCTTTTGAAAGCAGGTCAAGTGAAATGTGAGATTTTTTTACCAAAATCTTGAAGCTTCTCTTCATGGTGTGAAGGCTTATGCAAGAAAAGGGCCGAGAACACTCCCTTTGACAGAGAAAATGCAACCTATCCCCAGGTTCTAATTCCAACGAGCACCATTGGATTCCTTTTGAATTGAGGCTAGAGATCTACTTGAGGCAGTCAAACTCCTCTTGGTGATGAGAAACACCCACATTTACTTACTAAATTTAATTACATCGATGGTGCAAATGGTTGGTTCTCTATCTATATAAATCAACCAAAGGCATGTTATCCACAATAAAATCATACAACCTCTAGATGAGGGAGATCTATAAAATCCTAAAATGATTAGCATGAATTAAAAATAAGCAAGTGAAATGTATTACACGTGGCTTCACTGAGAATGTCTGGATGGATTGTTGATAGCTAGCTGCTTATTCGAGCACCCTTGGAGTCAAACACATGCCCCCTTCTCTTTCTTCAGATACGTATTAATATATATGGCTTGCTAGTATGTTATAAAATGAGAACACAATATAACATTTAGTAGATTGACAATTTAATGATAATGGTAATGATTTTAAAGAAATTGATAATTTAATGATAATGGTAATGATTTTAAAGAAATTAAACATAATTATTAATACGAGGTCCATTGCAAAATCCACATGCCAACACAAAAATACCAATTATGTCATGGAGAGTATGCAATTTCAATTAGAATTGTCGAAAAAAAACAAATAGAAATTCTTCTAAGAAGAAAATCTCAAAGATATTCTTTTAAGAAATAAACAATATCAATGATTTATAAATATTGTTATTATAATATAATATAATATTGTTAGTTATTTAAGGTTGAGATGGATGATATCCATTAATTAATATATGTGGCAGCAGGCATAGAGGAAAATTCAATGCTAGTTGTCCTCGTTGGGGGAGGGGTTACACTCATATAAGGGTTTTCCACTAATTCTAAGCACTCATATTAGGTTTGTCCTTTAGCATTAGTGAATAAGGGGAAAGTATGAAATCTCTTTATTTCTCCATTGGTAAAGCACTCTATCATGCATGAGGAATAAAAGAAGCATATTTATGTGGGTGAGTTTAAATCCATCATCATTGCTATCGTCCCTCCTTCCTTCGAATGATGAGACATGGGCTGTAGCATGAATGAATTATTGGCTAGGATTGGTTCTATGTAGTGCTCATTTTAGAATAACCCGAATCTGTTAACTCAGGTTGTATGACCCACTAAGTGTTTTAGTGATGTTGTTTTCCTTATTCTATCTGTACTTACCGAAATGAGAATAGACGGACGAGTCAATACGTTCATGAAATATGAGTCAGCGTGTCAAAGAATTCTATCCCACCACTATTTTAGCCTATTTAATTAAATCGTTGGTTGAGCAACTCCCTATTTACCAAAAGGATATGAGTCAATACGTTAAAGTAAAGAAACACTTCGTCAAGTTGTCTAGGACAATAACTATAAACTAGTAGTCCAACAAAAATAGAATATAATGTCAATGTTGTGATACAATCATAGCCCCCAACACAGGCCCCAACACTAGAGATCTTGCAACTGTACAAGAAGAGTCATAAGGAAGGAAAGAAATAAATTAGGACTAGGATAGTCCATTCACATCATGTAGAATGTCAAAAGACACTTCTTGAGAAGGATACCTTTGTCTAGGTCAACAATGTTATATTTTTAACATTAAGCTAGCATAACATTAGGATCTTTAACTGAGAGAACAACAAGCACAACAATTCAACACAAGAGACAATGAACACAGTGTTTTTCCTCGGGGAAACCATAAATGGAGAAAACCCCGCAACTTACTCAGAGATAGAATCATCACCAAAAGTAAAACCCCAAAATAGTAAGATGATCTCTCGACAGCAGTAACCTCTTTCTTCCTTGCCCCAGTGTCTTTCTCTTCCTCAGCTATGCGCTACAACTGAGTGTGGATGAGTGTGTATTATAAATAGAGAGGCTAGCTCTCTATTTATACTAATTCCCAACTTGACTAAACCCTACTAGGGCTGACCTCTCTAGGAGAGTCTAATAACCCTAGTGCCCCGGAACTGCGGGGACTTTAACCCTTAGACAATAGGAGGGTTACCCACCTTGACTTAACATGACTTGTTTACATTATAGAAACTCCCAATAGGAACATCGGGGCATGACATGACTCAAGTAAATTACAAATACATCCCGGAATAAACATCGGGTTACAATACATAAGAAATCCAAGTGAATACATTCTGAAGTTATAGTTACATCAACACTCCCTCTTAACTAGGAAGGTATTCTCTCAACACAATTTAACAGCACAAGTCTTCTTCTCTGTATCATCTGAGTCATCATCAAGCTCTCGTCATCTTCATCTTCAAGTCATCTTCATATTCAAGTCCTCTTCATCTTCAATTCCTCTTCATCTTCAAGTCATCTTTCATTATAGGATCTGGATCATCACTCGATCTGGATCATCATCACTGGATCTGGATCATCACTGTACATCATCACTAGATCTGGATCTTCACTGGACATCATCACTGGATCTGGATCATCATTGGATCTAGATCATCACTGCTGAGTCATCATCACTAGATCTAGATCCTCACTCGATCTGTATCATCACTAGATCTAGATCCTCACTCGATCTAGATTAGTACCATAGGTGATATCTCATGATTCTTCTTGTCACGGGAAGTTCTACAGAGCCATCCCTTTTTCATGCTGGTTGCAGGCCTAGCCTCCATGTAGGTGTTTCTCAGTGCTTATATCTGACCCTAAGTCAGAATGGCCCATCCAGCACTTACATCTGACCTTGACTCGTTAGAAAGGAACTCCCATCACTCACATTTGACCATGAGAGGAACCTAATCCCCTCACCATGTTAGAATGGCCCAGCCCTTACATGTGACCATGGAAGGAACCTCATCCTCTCCCATGTCAGAATGGCCCAGCCCTTACATCTGACCTACTCGTAAGAATGGCCCAGCACTTATATCTAACTTACTCATTAGAATGGCCTAGCACTTATATCTAACCTACTCGTTAGAATGGCCCAGCACTTATATCTGACCTACTCATCAGAATGGCATGCAGTCACATCTAATCTTGTAGGAACCAATCCTACAGTCACATCAGAATGGCCCCCAGTCCTAGACTGAGCTACCTGGTAACTAACCAGGTGCCTCCATTCTACCAGAGAATGGCATCAGCCCTTATATCTGATCAAGTGGGAACCAATCACTCAATCACATCAGAATGGCCATGCGCTCACATCTGATGATGTAAGACTACATCTTACAGTCATTTCAGAAAGGCCCTTGGTCCCAGACCTTACATATGATCATGTAGGAACCAATCCTATAGTCATATCAGAATGGATTAGCACTTATATCTGACATGGAAAGAACCAATCCTCTCACCATGACAGAATGGCTCAGCCCTTACATCTGACCATGGAAGGAACTTAATCCTCTCACCATGCTAGAATGGATCTGGGTCTCATCATTTCCCCTTGGAGGAAACCTTGATATGGAGAACACCAAGATTCTCCCTGAAGTACTTGAACTTCACCCTAGCCAATGGCTTCATCAACACATCAACTATCTGTTCCTCTGTCGCAACAAACAGGAGCTTTACTGCTCCTCTCTACACCATATCCCTGATATAGTGATACTTGATCTCGATATGCTTTGACTTTTCATGGAACACTAGATTCTTTGACAACTTCACACAACTTTGGTTGTCACAATATATACAAGTAGCATCCAACTGGAGATCAAATAAATCAGACAGTAGCTTCCTTAGCCATACTGCCTCACAACTAGCTGAAAATGCTACAACATACTATGCTTTAGCTGTACTCAGTGCCACACAGGATTGCTTCCTGCTAAACCAAGAGATCACACCTAATCCCATACTGAAGCAACACCCTGAAGTGCTCTTCTTATCGATGGCACTGCCTACCCAATCTGAATGAACATAACCCTCTAGGTTAATCTTCTAACTCGCCTCATACTTGAGCCCATCAGCAATTGTACCCTTCAGGTACCTCAGAATATGCTTTGCAGCAATCAAGTGAACATGTCTCGGATCTATCAGGAACTAGCTCAAGGTGTTCACAAAAAATAAAATGTTTGGTCTCATGTTCGTCAGATACATCAAGGACCCAATCATCTGACGATACATCGTAGCATCAACTACTTCTGATGAAGCATCACTCAATAGCATCAGGTTTGATGCCATAGGTGTGGCCATAGCCTTGTAGTCCATCATCCTAAACCTCTTCAGGATCTCTACTGCATACTTCCCTTATCTGAGGGATATTCCATCCGCATTCTACCACACCTCCATGCCTAGAAAATAGTGCATCATTCCCAAGTCCTTCATTTCAAACTCGGTAGGAAGCTTTCTCTTCATATCAGTAATCAACCCATCCATACCTGTTACAAATAGATCATCTACATATAGTAGGAGCATCACTGGGTTGCCATATTCAACCTTGTAGTAAAGGTTGGAATCTTCTTTACTTTTGGTAAATCCCAAATTGGATAGAAATTTGTAAATTATGCCGTACCATGTCATGGGTGCCTGTTTCAAACCATAAAAGGCTTTATTCAATCTACATACATGAGACTCCCTATCATGTGTCTCAAAACCAACTGGTTGTTCTAAATACACTTCCTTTTCTACTACACCATTCAAGAAAGCAATCTTGACATCCATCTGGTGTATCCTCCATTTCATCACTGCAGCCAGAGCAAGTACTGATCTGATGGAAGTGTATCTAGCTACAGGTGAAAAGGTTTCTTCATAATCTATTCCTTTTTTCCGGGAGAAACCACGAGCCACGAATCTTGCTTTATGTTTTTCTATGCTACCATCTGTAGCATGCTTGATTTTGTAGATCCATTTGGAAGTTACAACTGACTTCCCTTCTGGTCTTGGGACAACATCCCAAACATCATCTTTCATGATTGATTGATACTCTTAAATCATAGCATCCTTCCATTCTTTCCGTTCTGCTGCTTCTTCATAATTGGAAGGTTCTTTATCGATGAAATCACATAGTAATGCTACATATCTGGAGTAGGATCTGGTCCTCTTTCTTTCTTTGTGATTCTCTTCTGGAGCCCCATATCTTTTCGCACCTTGGATAGCTTCTTGTAACCAAGCAGGTTTCCTCTTGTGAGGATTCTTCTCCTGAGGTGGATCTACAGGTCTTTTTGGTTCTTCAAATTCTTGATCTTCTTCTTGAGTTTCTTCATTCATGGTTGTGTCATGAATTCTGGGTGCTTCTGCTTCTTTAGGTTCTTCAGTAGGTTTCTTTCTGGATTTGTTGTAAGCTGTATCTTCATCAAATTTCACATCCCTAATGATTTCAATCTTCTAGAATCCTGGGAAATATATTCCATAAGCCTTTGAGCTTTCAGAGTATCCCACAAATATACCCTTCTTTCCTGAAGGATCTAGTTTTGTTCTCTTTTCTTTTGGAATGTGTATGTACACAGGACATCTGAATATTCTGAGATGGCTGACATTTGGTTTCTTATTGGAGAAGACTTCTTCAAGAGTCTTGTTCTCGAGTACTCTGTGTGGAGTACGGATATGTACATAGACCGTTGTTCTAGCAGCTTCTGCCCAAAGATGCATAGGAAGATCTTGATCCTGAAGCATAGCTCTTGCATCTTCCATGATAGTTCTATTCTTCCATTCTGCAATCCCATTCTGCTGTGGAGTATAAGGAGTGGAAAACTACCTCTTAATCCTTGAGTATTTGCATAACTCTTTGAATTCATTTGATGTGAATTCTCTGCCATTATCTGATCAAAAGGTCTTAATATTCTTTTCAGTGTGATTCTCGATTAAGGCTTTTAATTCCTTGAACTTGCTGAATACTTCATCTTTGTTCTTCATGAAGTCAATCCATGTCTTCCTAGAAAAATCATCAATAAAAGAAACATAGTATACATACCCACTTAGAGAACTTGATGACATTGGACCGGATACATTGGAAATGCCTTCTTTGTATTCTTTCCTCTTGCACATCCTTTGCAGACCCTGTCATGTTTTGCTTGAATTTTTGGAAGACCTTCAATAGCTCTTCTTGCAAGTGGTAGTTCTCTGTAATGCACATGTGCAAGCCTTCTATGCCAAAGCTCATTTGGCTCTACTATGTCATGGACCAAGGCTTGTTCTGGATGACCCTTTAATTTGTAGAATCCTCCTTCTTCTTCTCCAATAGCTACTGCATCATTTATAGTCTTTCCTTTTGGCCACATGATGACTTGACCATCTATAAATGAAACCCTCATTCCTTTTGCATCTAAGGAAGATATTGAGAGAAGGTTCTTCTTTAGTCCTGGTACAAACAATACTTCTTTCATTGTCATAGCTTTCCAGAGTCTACCTTATAGGAGGATTCCCCACTACCTTTTATTGGATATTGGTAGTCATCTCCGAGCTTCACCTTATGAGGTGATTCATGTTCTGATAGTCTCACAAGGGATTCCTTGAATCCTGTCATATGCTTGGAAGCCCCACTGTCTATAAGCCAATCATTGCTTCCATGTGTGATATTTCCCGTGAGAGTGGAAATCAAAACATATTCTTCATCACTTGAAGAATCTTCACTTTCATATTTGGTCTTCTTTGTGGCAGGTTCATCATCCTCTACAGCATGAGCATGATGTCTTCTCTTGTTGTTTTTCTTCTTGTGAGAGTTCCTTTTGCTTTTAGGACAATTTCTTGCAAATTGTCCTATTTCATCACAAGTATAACATTTGAGTTGATATTTCTTGTGAGAAGAGTGCTTACCTTTAGAATGATGATGATGATGGTCCCTTCTGGGTTTCTTAGATTGAACTATGAGAGCTTGATATTCACTTCCAATCTTCTCTTCTCGAGCTGCTATTTGAGCTTCTTCTTGTGAACATTCTTCCCAAAGTATGCTGAACTTGACTAACTTCTTTTTGGCATAGATACCTTGAATGAAAGAGTCCCATGTCCTAGGGAGACCATTCAAGGTGGTCGTTACAATCTCTGCATTTTACACTTCATCTACTACTTCTAGTTGTTCCTTGATCTGAAAAACTCTAGTGAAGTAAGACTGGATGGTCTCTGCATTCTGAATCTTCACATTCTTTAGTTGGTTTCTCAGAGTCATCTTCTGGTATATGTTCTTCCCTTCAAACAATTTTGTTAGGGCATCAAACATAGCTTTAGGTGTCTTCAGGGAGGATACTTGTGGTATGAGGTGATCCTTAATTGAATCAGCAATAATACTCTTTTCCATAACCAGCTTATTCTTGTGCAAGGCCTTAGCCTCATCTCCCTATGGATCTGGAACCTCCTCATTGATATAGGAGTCCAACTCATTTTCTTCCAGGACCAGGGAGATCCTATACTTCTAGGATCGGAAGTTATCAACTCCCTCAAGCTTTTCATCAATCTTGGTATGATGAGACATCTTAACTGAGAACCTCAAATGGAAATACAAAATATTTAGATCGTACCAGGTCAAGATGTAGGATCTGGATTTGGAGCTAAAATCCTGCAGTGCTGGTTCAGGAGCAGATTAGGGTTTTGCTTTTTTGGAGTTCTGTCCAACCAAATGCTTTGATTTTGATCCCCAGTTTCGATTTTGGGTAGGAGATCAATCCAGGCCTGGGCTTACTAAAAAATTCCTCTTCTATGAAAATCCCTAATTTTCGGCAGTAGTGTCAGGTCCAAAACTGAAAAACCTCATAATTGGATTCTGTTTTGACAAAACGATGCGCCCTAGGGAGGAGAGTTATTCCACCCTACTTTTGCTGAAAATATGTGGATACAGATCCACAAAATAGGAATCCCTAGTTCCCGCAACTACACAGTGTCTTCTTCTCAGGTGAACTATGATACCATGTTAGATTTTTAACATTAAGCTAGCATAACATTAGGATCTTTAACTGAGAGAACAACAAGCACAGCAAAAAAACACAAGAGACAATGAACACAGTGTTTTTCCTCAGGGAAACCATAAATGGAGAAAACCCCGCAACTTCCTCAGAGATAGAATCAACACCAAAAGTAAAACCCCAAAACAGTAAGATGATCTCCCGACAACAGTAGCCTCTTTCTTCTTTGCCCCAGTGTCTTTCTCTTCCTCAGCTATGCACTACAACTGAGTGTGGATGAGTGTGTATTATAAATAGAGAGGCTAGCTCTCTATTTATACTAATTCCCGACTTGAATAAACCTTACTATGGCCGACCTCTTTGGGAGAGTCTAATAACCCTAGTGCCCCGGAAATGTGGGCACTTTAACCCTTAGACAATAAGAGGGTTACCCACCTTGACTTGACATGACTTGTTTACATTATAGAAACTCCTGATAGGAACATCGAGGTATGACATGACTCAAGTACATTACAAATACATCCCAGAATAAACATTGGGTTACAATACATAAGAAATACAAGTGAATACATTCTGAAGTTACAATTACATCAACAGACAAGGCTCTAGCATGTCAGCCTTGCCGCCCCAAAAGTTAGTTACAAGTTTGATTGATATGGAAACATGGCGTGCTCCCTACACAGCTAAATGATGGTTTTATTGGTTAAGAAACTTCCCTTGCCCCCTACAGAGTTACTTGGTAGTTGGCAAGGATACATTGTGGCCTATGTTAAATGTGAGACTTCTACTTTACGATCAACTAACAATAATGTGATGTTCACAATGGTGTTTAGCTTGACGTTGCTAAAATAAACTCGCTGCTACGACGATAAATTTTCTACTTCAATGAAGAGGATACTGGTTAGCCATGTCCATAATAGTCAAGGATAAATTTGATATCCTTGCGAAGAGGATAGCAGGTTTGGCCAAGGATAGTCATCGTTTGGTAATGACAACAATGAATGGTTATTTAACATAAAATGGTGTTCCCAAACGTCAAAGTGGAGGCACATGTTAGACTCGTCGATCCTGACGTATTTCACTACTTCAAGCTGGCCACAAGAGGGCACAAGTGTCTTTTGCAAAACATGCAAGTGAAGGAAAATGTCAGAGTTAGTGGTCCCAACCTATTTCACTATTTCAAGTTGTGCCTAGGGAGGCACAAGTGTCATCAACTACAATTATTTTCCCTTCACCATCTTCCTTCTCATAGAAGAAAAACAATATTTGAAGAAGGGCTAATTTAGAAGGCTATGAGTTATAGGAGAAAACAAACGCCGCAACAACGCAAAAACTGAAGAGTGGGGTAGTCTCCTCGCGATTGAATGTTTCCACCATCTTAACTGAGATATGAGATGAGATTATGGACCATGTTCTTATATGATCACTACAAGGCTAAGTTGAGCACAACACTACCACCACAAGGTGTGTCCCAACACACTGTCATCTCCTTTGAGTACGATTTCCTTAGAGAATTCATGTAGGATTGTTATTTTAGAGAATTCATGTAGCACAGGGTAGACATGATGTGAAAGCATGGGGTGAAGATTTTGTTGGCAGTCATATAATTTCCTGTCAGGAAGGTAAGGTTTGTAAATAATTGAAGGCTAATCCATGGCAATAAGATCGAGTCTTCTCTTGCATTCCCTTCCATTTCATGTAAATTCACTGTAATTCTTACATTTCACATGATTTTGGTTCCTCGAGGGTTTAAATCCACCCATGTCATAATATTAATTGGTTTGAAGATGTACACTATTTCTGGCATGTTGTATATTTGATTTACCATAACGTTTTTTTCTTTTATCAATGATACCGAGTTGAGAACCCTCAAGGATGGCATGTATCCATAGTTTAAGCCAAGAACAATGTTGAAGTCATGGAAATTTTTTGATGAGGTAACCATTCTAAACGATATTAAATTATTTACACACTAAACTCTATGCTATAGTTCGGTTGAAATTCGTTGCAATTCATTTGCCTATGTATTTCTAGAAAGTATATGTTTATTTGAACAGTTAGGAGAGAACATTGAAGTCAAAAGTTTTTGGAGTTCCAATTCTTCATTCTATTATGAGCTCAACTCTGATTTTTATATCTCTTATTTAAAAAGTTATAATCGTGATATGTGAAGTACTATTTTGATGCATCAATATAGTGCAATTGCAATATTTCTTGTTAATAACTACACTAAATAGATTTTATGGTGAGTTTATGCAGGTATCCTGAAGACAAGTTTGGCTAAATCTAGACGCCAGCTACGAGTTTACCGATTCTGGGATGTTCAACCTCTATGGAAAGAACCCCAGTGCGAGCAGAAGCGGTTTTGATCCAACACCCTATGTATCCAATTCAACAGTCAAGATATAGTTAGTAGCGATCGAGGATAGCAGTTCGTGGAAGGTGAATTTTTTTTTTTAATAGATCACTAAGTTGAAAACTGTTGCAAGTCCATTGTTACTAGGATCTACAGTGGAGTCTCAAAACATGTAAGTGACAGAGTCCAAGGTGACCGAGGGACTCCAAATGGTATAGTATCTTTTGGATTTCAATGCCCCCTTAGCATCTTGAATTGTGTCCTTTCCAATGTTTAATCTTCCAGCTCTTGCTTTGCTTTCTTTATTTTGATAGCCAAAGTATTCAAACAAGCTCAAAATAACTTCTGGCAAATCTCTGTTTTCGTTGCAATTTGGAAATTGTTTGAGTTGCTTTTTCTAAGGTAGGCCTTTTATAATAAAAAAACATGAAAGAAGAAATCCATAACATTTGGCAGTCCTGGAGCTAGGCGTCTGTGATTCAATTTCAGTTTGATTTCGAATTTTAGAATGTGTTGATTTTACGTTAACAAGCTCAAAAACTAGTGAAAATTGTATCCATGGAGTCTATTTTCGTATGGGTAGGCTATTCCATCATTTTGCAGAGCTTAGCACACCATGAATATGATTTCTCTGAGGTGATTTGCAGTTTTCTCATCAATTTTGTGTTGTTATATCAATTCACGTAGGGTATTCCATCATTTTGCAGAGCTTAGCACACCACACCATGAGTACGCTTTCTCTGAGGTGATTTGCAGTTTTCTCAATAGTTTTGTGTATTTACATCAATTCACTTTGCAGTGGAGTTATTTATGTTTTGCAATGGCCTATTATCTCGCAGGGAATACGAGGTTCAAGCTCGAGTATCCAGCCTTTGCACAGAGATTCAGCCTGAAGATACCAGTGGCGGGCAAATTAATGTGTAACAGTGTGAAAGCGGCACGGAGATTAGCATTAAATGCATTTAACGTTTAAAGGTGTCCATTTAACGGTGGACAGGCTGGTTTCTTATAGGCAGTCTTTCTTGTAGGCCGTCGATAGACAGACGATGAAAGCCTGAGTAGACAGGGAGTGAGCTAGCTGTGGAGCAAAATTCCTTCCATCGGATGGAGGAGGAGCAAAGTCAACGCTAACTTTGCTCCTCCTCCGTCCAATGAGGGAGGATTGCTCCACAGCTAGCTTACTCGGACAGGGACCATCCCCTTAATAACACTTTCGGTGTAACTATATATAATGATAAAATGAAACTTATTTAACCCTGCGAATTCTCGCTACTCTCGAACCAACAATAACACGACACGACTATTCTCAATGCCATCAGTTTCTATGGCTAACAGGTCAATCAAAGTAGTTGTGAATCAATTACGACCGTAAATATCATTATTACTAAATATGGATAACATTTTAGAAGTTTTATTAAAGTCAACAAGTCAACCGAAATTAAAGGTGTTGGAACTTGTAGGTAAATATCATTATTACTATTATGATAATATTTTAAAAGTTTTATTAAAAGTCAACAAGTCAACCAAAATTAAGGGAGTTGGACTAGAGTCTGGGGCCTGAAAATTAAAATGGTGCAATTGCGTGTATGCTTCCATTGGAGGGAGTTCTACTATTTGAGATCCTATGTTATAAAGAGGATGAGAGCTTGTATTTGTATCTCTAATGGGAATTATCATATTTTCAAAAAGAGGTGATGGGAAATGTGATTGCATCAAAAGTAGCATGCGTTACGATTTGGTAGGGGCTAAGGATCAAATTTGAAGGGTATTGTCCTATTTCACTCTCAAAGGTTATGATATATTCAATTTTTCAATAATGATATGTTAAAATAAGAATAAATTTTCATTAGAAAATGTAGTAAGACATCAAATTTTCATTTAAGAAGGTCATTGCCATAATGTGCTTAATCCTAACAAAGCGGTAGATGTTACCTTTTTGGAATTCATGGCTGCTTTAATCCCTCTTTCAGGTCTCATGCTAGCCAAATTTTACTTCTGTAAATTATCAACAAACAATATAAATTATCTCCTGGAAAACTTCCATACTGTTAGATACTTCAATATCACTTCTACTTGGTAATCAAATTCTTTAATATAGTGATAAAATTTTCATTGTTCTACTTTATCGTTTTTAATAAGTAACTTCTAACCCAAATAACCCAAAAAACTATATAAAGGAAATTTTCGAAACATAAAAAATATCCAGCAATAGAAATATATCAATTGAAAAACATTTATAACCAATTAAGATTCTAGTTAAACTTTTAGCAAAAACATCAAGATTGAATGAAAATGAAATACAATCTATACAATGCCCATTGAACATAGAGATTGATAAATACAAAAGATGGAGTGAACCTAAAAAATATGTTCATAAATACCAAAACTACTATCTTGAATTACTTTATAACAAACTTCACTCCTTTCCAAGAAGAAGCAAATAAATACTTATAAAATAACACAACAAAAAAACTACTCTCATGATGCACATACCTTACCAATCATTCAACCACAGGAACAACCCAACCAGTATTGAGATCAACTGAGGAAAGGAATCTCTTTATATATGTTTTTGTCCTATGAATCAAAGGATAGACATACTCCCCTATAGGAAATAATGATTAGCAAAGGTATATTTTCTCTCTCTAGTGGATATGTACACTTCTGCAGGTTGGTGGTGGACTAGTGGTGCTAGGGCAGATGTGTACTTTATTTGCTCAAGAAAATCCCTTGGAGTCTAAAGAGGGTATCATATACCTTATGAATTAATATGGAAATAAAGGATGGAAGTAGCATAAGAAAGGGTCAATGGTGATGGTGGAAACAACCTAAACAAGGGTTCAACTCCGTAGTGGAATCAACCTAAGCAAGGGTGAAGAGTTACTCCAATTTGAACTTGTGATTTTGATAGGAATAGTTCAAGGTACCTCTTCCACTTGAATTCTAATTCATAGGCCAAATGACAAGCTTAGTTGATCATGATTCTTGCAAACACTGATTTTGATATCCAACCATAAGGAAATCTTCCTCTTATGACTTTGTGGGCCTTTGAGAAGTACATTCATCTATATTTAAATGCCAATGAATCCATTTGAGATATATGGATGGAATATTCTAGTCAAATATCCATATCAACCATTCACAAACTCAACAAAAGAGGAAGTGATCCACCATCTCTCTTACTAGCCTAAATGTCCATGTCTCACCTCTCAATGACGAAGTAAATACTGATCGGAAAGTGATCAAGGCACTTTCTCCAAAATGATCCTTGATAATTATGTATGTTTTTTGAACTAACCAGCTAACTCTTTCGAGTCTCAATTGAAGGTTGAATCTAC
>LPNX010658856.1:0-11111 GCA_001517045.1 Pseudotsuga menziesii | reverse complement strand
TAGGATTGAAAAGGATCTTGAAAATCAAACCATTTCTTTTATTATGAGAATGAATTGTTTGATTGCAAGGATAACTGATAACTGTCTCTGATGCCAAGGCAAGCGCCAGATATTTGTATACCACTGAGGTTTCACTTGATTTTTTATGGATGGGCTGTCAATCAGTCTAAAGGTTGTCCAGGTGACCTAATTTTATTCTTTTTTGAAATACAGGGCTGTTTAGTTATGTTGGAAGTGTTTTGTTCTCCTACTAAAGCAAGTGCCCCCCTATTTTCTGTTGTCTAACTACTTTCACTGAATCTGTTGATGATCCACATCTAAAATAGATAAGGGTCAACCTGATTAAATTTTTAAAGAGTTGAACAGTGCACACACATTGGTATCTGATTTTGGCACTCCCTCTCTAGGTGTATTTCTCTTTCATCTTTGTTGTTCATGGTGAGACATTATTTCTTGGAGATTAGATCTATTTTTTTTTGCTTTTATAGAGTTTCTCATGTGCTCCCACCTTGTATCAACATTGTTGTACTTAGCAATGGCATTAACCTACTGTTTTGGTCATTCATTAGACATTAATAAATGTATCTTATCTTAGCTAGGAGAAAACATTTTTTTCAAATGCTTCATATATTAAATTAAAGAGCAAAGTTGCAAACAAGTATAACAGAGTTCAAGATACTTACATCATATAGACAACAAGAGAACCAAGAAAGTCCTGGTACACAAAATCTAGAAAGGCCATCATATGGACCCAAGCCATCATGGCGAGGGACTCAACATTATGGCATAAATACATTAGTGAATTCACATGAGTAGAACTGACTCTTCCTTAAAACATTGCAAAACCCCAAGAGAAAGAGGACGAGGAACCTAATAGAAAGTAACTTTGCAATGATGTTTCTACATAAAACCAATTGCAACCAAATAAATTGAAAGCCAAATAATTTGCAGTTGTTCTTGACCATCCAAGTGTCCAATAGGAGGGGCCCCTTCTAGGAAAGTAGAGCTAGAACCAAAGATTGAAATTCAGCTTGAAACCATGACTAAAAGACTTTGGTAGCCTGACATTTCCAAGAAACGCACTGCACTGTCTCCTTACCGCACACTACTCAGGCCAAATTGGTAGCTCCAACTTTGTGCAGTCTACTCTTGACAATTAATTTGTGATGAAGCAATAACCAACCCTAAACTTTATGTTTAAAGGAGGCAAGAGCTTCCAAATGGATTGACACTGCTGTAGTCATCTGTGTCCATTGGATCTCCAAGCCCCCACTTTTTATTTAAGCAAACTCCTATGCTTCAGGAGTGTCTCAAGAACTCATAATGCCCTCCATCTCATAGGCTTTCCACTTTCCCATCTCCAATCACTTTAGATAGATCATAGAACCTTCCCTTTTGTGTTCATATTTTATACAAACAACTCTTTGGAATTATATTAACGAATTGTGAGAACAACCTTGTGCACACCAGAATGCTTTTGAGCATGGTTAAGAGTTCACATATGCCATTGTCGATTGTTTGAATTCCATAAGTTTCAGTGTAGGTCTATGCTCCGCTGTGGCTTAGGAGGTCTGCACCAGTTGCTTACAAAACCCTATCATGAAAGACTAGAAAGTTTCGATTTCTAGAAATGCAGATTTGCATAGAGGTGGCAGTTGCTTCAAATATGAAAAAATTAATTACTTAACAATTGTGCAGGTTGTCTCTGCAGCTGGTGCTATTGAACATGAACAAATTGTAGAACAAGTGAAAAGATTGTTCACAAACCTGTCTACTGATCCTATAACTGCAGCAGACCTTGTGGAGAGAGAACCAGCTGTCTTCACCGGATCGGAGGTCAGAAAAGTTAAAATGAAAATTGTTTGTTATTACCGGCTCAAGAGCATTGGTTTGTAGTGGATCTAGAGTTTTCTTAGAAAGTCAATCCTCTAATGCACCCTGAATTTGATTGCCACTCAGGTTCGCACTGTAAACGATGATATGCCATTGGCACAAATCGCTGTAGCTTTTAAGGGAGCTTCATGGACAGATCCAGATTCTATTGCATTGATGGTTTTGCAAACATTGCTGGGGACGTGGAACAAGAATGCTGGGGCAGGTGCAAACATGGGGTGAGCTTGATATTTGCTATGCTATTATGAGTGCTAATTACAATGGATGATTGAACTGTGTATTCTTGCTTTTTAAGGTTAGAACTTAGCATGGATGCTAGTTTCTTATTATAAATAGTATTCAAGGTTGCTAGGGTTTGTGGCTACGAGAGCATGTGCAGGTACAGGGATGGGCACCTTTATATCCTGCAAAATTAGATGGGCACCTTTATATCCTGCCTTTAAGGTCCTCTGCATGAGAATGAAAGGGAAGGAGTAAATTTATATGTCATTTGATTCCTCCAAAGGCTTAAAATCTATGTTAATTAATATAAAATATATTTGTTAATCAACTAATTACAATTTTTATTTACATAAATTCACATTTACACATTTTTTTTGTTTGTTGAATCCCATTCACCTTTACCCAAAGTGATGAATTTATCCATACATTTAGAAGATGGACTCAAGTCTACCTGCTGCCTTAACATGTTCACATAAATTTATTATTATTTAACCCATATACAGTCCTTGTATTTTGTTGTATTTTTAAAAATTTAAAGTCACATTTAAATAAAAAATCATCTTATTATTATTTAACCCATATAAAATATGATTATTCAGACCCTGTATTTTGTTGAATTTTTAAAAATTTAAAGTTATACATTTAGATTAAAAAATCTAAACTTCTCCATACAAGTTTCTATTGGGTTGTATAAATCCATTTTGACAGTGACCCAATCTCATATCTCCGCCACTGGGTATTGTCATGACTCATACATGTATTCTCATTGGTTATTCAAATACACAGGACATCATTTCCACAGATTTGCCGAAATCCCATACAGAAAATCTCTGATCAAAATCTTTGCATGGTTGCAGATTCAATATTCAAATTACCAGTCATCTGGGGCAAAACTTATCTCCTTCGGATCATTAATGCTGCACTCAATCACAAACTTTTCTTCTCTATAGCCGACCACATTCTCACTGTTGTTGCTGCAGATGCTAGGCTACACCAAGCCATATAAAACAGACATCATCTTACTTGCTCCTGGACAAACAACTGATGTAGTGCTAACAGCAGATCAACCGCAGGGCAGATACTTTATGGCAGCACAGGCATACTTCTCAGCATCAGGAGTTCCCTTTGATAACACTACTGCAACAGCTATACTTGAATACCAAGACAATTCAACTCTATCATATGAAGAGCCCATCATGCCATTCCTTCCTGTTTTCAACGATTCTAAGACTGCAGATGATTTCTCCACAAGTCTCAGAAGCTTAGCAAATTCCAAGGTCCCACAAACTGTAGACAGATATCTCTTCCTCATTGTAGGATTGGCTCTGCAACGCTGCCCACCTGGGAAGCTTTGCAATGGATTCCAAGGCCAAAGGCTTCAAGCTGCATTTAATAACATATCCTTCATACGGCCACATACTGCTATACTGCAGTCCTACTACTATGGAAACTATGGAACTTTTACTACAGATTTTCCAGATAAACCAATAATTGAATTTGATTATACTGGAAAGGGTCAGACTGCAGATCAGCGTTTATGACAATGGTCTCCCTATCTCTCCTTGCCCAAGCTTATAGATTTTTGGAAGATTGCTGCATTATAGAAATCCAATGTACAATTAGTCCTGCAGAACACTAATATTATTGGGACTGAAAACCATCCCATTCATCTTCATGGATACAATTTTTATATTGTTGGACAGGGACATGGAAATTACGATTCAACAGAGGATCCCAGTAAGTTTAACCTTGAAGATCCTCCAGAGCGCAATACTGTAGCTGTGCCAGCAGGCGGATGGGCTGCCATCAGATTCAAAGCTGACAATCCTGGTAAGTAAAACTATTTTCAGTTTCTTTTTAGTCAAATAAAATATAAGTTTAAGGGTAGCAAACAGTTAATTAGCATTAATGAATTTAGATCTCTAAGTACACTATAACTTGACTTGTATTGACCAATTTCAGGAATCTGGTTCATGCACTGCCATCTAGAAGTTCATACATCTTGGGGTTTGTCAACAGCTTTCTTGGTGGAGAACGGAATTGGACCATTGGAAACTCTTGAATCTCCTCCTTATGATCTGCCTCAGTGATGNGCTGAGAAAGAAATAAGTAATTGATCCCATGTATATAAAGGATTTGTCCTAGGTACTTCAATTGTTAAATTTAAATAAGAGAGAGCATTCCAAATTTGTACCAGCTAGTTCCATTGATTGAGCTTTCCCTCTTTTTGTGAAAAGAAGATTGGTTGGATGTAATCCTCACATTTCCTGTGTATGAAACTTTTTGTGTGGATGCACAAATTGAACATACACTATTGTACCATTGGTATACTTATTCTACTTAATCCATTTGACAATTAATTGCAAAATTGAAAACAGTGTCACCGACCTGATCCTTTGTTTTATTTGATGCTTAAATAAGATGTTGAGAGAGACAAAGTCATAGCCCTATTGCCTTGTTTATCAACTGCTATTGTAGATTTGAGGAGGGTCACATCTGATAAGTGAGGCAGTCATTGTTGATCTAGGTGGATGTTGACCGATATTGCTATGAGAAGCCCATGTACTGAAGCATGTGCCTGCGTGATTTTGGTAATGGCAAGCTTTGTGAGGACTGAGGCACCTACTACACACCCTCTTTTCACCATTGATTCCCTGTGCATGAAGTAGGAAATAGTATTCAAGGTTGCCAGGGTTTGTGGCTATGAGAGCATGTACAGGTACAGGGATGATGTATTCGAAATCTGGTATGGGTTGCATGACATGTATCTATATGCATATATACGTTCGTATATTATTATATCAAAAAGAGACAAGAGAGAGTATATAAGAGTAAAGTTTTATTTCATGAAGTGACAAGGTAGACTCTTACTAGCACAAAACATTAGGGGAAAGAAGGTAATTTTAACAATATTTATATAATTATTGAAATCATTTTATTATTAATGGTTTTAATTTTATTCCATCTTTGGGTAAATAAACAAATATTGGGCTTTGTATCCAAATCTCCAAGCGTTTAAGTCAAACTGTGCACCCAAGTGTACAGTGTAAGTCTGCCAATGGAGTCCATAGTTAAACTTGTGTGCTCAATGTGTTGACAGATTCCTATATCAGACATGTAAAGCCCAAGCTCTTATCTAGTAAACATAGTTTTTGTAAAGGGTATTTGGGGATTGATCCTCGAGCCTAACCACCAAGAAAACTATTCAAACAAAAATACAAATATGTCACCGATATCTCTCAATACCAAGTGCAATCAACAACATAAACTGAAGTGGGAAAGCATGCAAATGCCTTCAATTTATGGTTGGATGAGCTCAGAATCGTTAACAAAGGTTTCATCATAGTTTCACCATAAAAAACAGTCACAAGCGTCGCTTAAGTTGGGGATATTCATGGGGCTTCAAAACTATTACATGAAATGCTGGATGAGTGTTTAGTTTTTGAAAATATCAGCTACGATGCTGTGATTGATGGTTATTGCAAGAAACAGAACACTGCTGAAGCTATGAAGGTCTTCAATGAAATTATGCAGAGAGGTTGTCGGCCAAATATCTCAACCTACAACATTTTGATGAATGGGCTTGTCAATGAAGGTAGAGTGGGTGAAGGTGTTAAGCTGCGATATTCTATGTTGAATAAAGGCTGTGCCCCAGACTTGAGAACTTTTAACTTGTTAATTGGTGGGCTGTGCAAAGAAGGATATCGACAACGGGCAGACCTCCTTTTACTTCATTTGGTGGAGGATGGTTTGGTTCCTAACAACTTTACTTTTATGGTGTTCTTTGACAAGCTCTACAGGGAAGGGAAATTGCAAACTGGTGTTTCTGAATTGGACGAATTACTAAGTGAATTCTATTTGAATGCAGTTTTATAGTATCGGGTTTTCAGCCACTTTATATTAAATGTTTTTGCTGTACTATCGTAGTGAATACCGAAATGAATGAACTTCAAATACCATTGAAAAGCTGCTCTTCGATCAAGGAGAAGACAAAGTTAGATCATTACAGATCATTACAAAACATGCTTCTTGCTATTGAAATGAGAAGTTGAAACAAATTACAGAGATAGAATTCAGCTATGGCCTTACATCATCGATAGATAATTTATAAAATCTTAACCAACGATCTCTCAAAACTTGATGGGCTATAATATTGGTAGTCATATCATACTATTTCCTTTATATATATATTTTTTTAAACAGTCACAAGCGTCACTTAAGCGACGGTTCCAGAGCTGTCGCTTTTCCGATGCTTATCCTTAAAATCCATCGCTTATCCGATGGTGTTTACTATCGCTCTTTCGACGCTTATCCTTAAAATCTGTCGCTTATCCGACGGTGTTTACTGTCGCTCTTTCGACGCTTATCCTTAAAATCCGTCGCTTATCCGATGGCAGGAATGAGATTTTCTTAAAAAAATTTCACTACTGTCAAAGAAACGTTGTCGCTTAATTGACGCTTATTTTTTAACCGACGGTTACTTAGGTGTCGCTTAACCGACAGTTAATCAGGTGTCGAAAAACCGACGACAAGTTTTCGACGCTTAAAAAAAAATCAAAGTGTCGTACATGCGACAGGGAAGTGTCGAAAATCCGACATGACGGCCGTCGGATTTTTTGTCAAAATGTAGTAGTGGACCTGAAGATTGCTATCTTCTGCAGAGGTATGTGCAAGTCCCTAAGAACCCTTATTGCAAGTTCTGTAAGTCAGTGGGACACAACTAAGATGAGTGTCATAGCTTTGACCTCATAAGAGAACGAACTTATGATGCTTATCGGGTACAAAATGATGGCCAAGGCAATGATGGATATGGTTACTGTGGTAGTACATCAGGTTGCGGAACTTTTGGAGGTCGTGGTCGTGGTGGTATGGCTGGCAGAGGACGAGGCCAGGTTGTGTGCTATGACTGTAACCAGGCAGGACATCTAGCTAGAGACTGTCGAAACCCAACAACGACATGTTGATATTTCAGAGCTGTCGACCATGTGATTGAGCAATGCCTGCAGCTGATAGCCAAGATTCAAGAAATAAATAGTGCCCCTACTCAGAATATTCAGCTGATTTCTGTGGAGCAACGACCTGTCCCAACCATTAATGTTGTTACCAGGAGTGGAGCTACGACGAAAGTGCAGAACAAGGAGAAATAACCTGCCGAGGCTTGGGTTCGTAAGGCCCCAGAAAAAATCCCAGCATTTGATGTTGAAAGAGAAAAAGAGACATTTATGGAAGCCAAGAGATACTTTGCTGACCCCAACACATCAGTAGCACCTGGGCAACAACCTCAGCAGCAGTCGCAGCCACAAGAAGCTTCGACAGATAAAGTAAGTACACTGTCCTTTTTACAGAGTTGTATGAAGCTCTTAAGAAATCAAAATGCTTTAAATGAGTTACAGAAAGTTATTGCTTCTTGCGAACCTCAGCGAAGTTCTGGTAAGGAAAAAACTGTTCATAGAGTCAGAAGAACTGGCAGGGAGATGAGATTGAATGCTCAGATAGGAGAATATGACATGACTGATGTCATCTTGGACCTAGGATCAGAAGTAAATGTCTTAACTAAGCAGACATGGGAACAAATGGGAAAACCTAATCTGGAATGGTCCCCTATACAGTTGAGATTAGCCAATTAGCAGAAGATTGTGCCCCTAGGAATACTCCCTAGTGTATCAGTAGATATTGATGGAGTCAGTACCTTAGCAGACTTTGAGGTAATTGAAATAATTGATGACATCAACCCCTATCCAGCACTGCTAGGCATTGAATGGGCAATAGATAATGATGCAGTAATCAACTTGAAGAAGAGGCAGATGACTTTCGAAGGGAAATGATTGAGAGTCATAGTACCATTGGATCCTTCTCAAGGAGAGAGATACACCGAGCCAGTAAGAGATGAAGACCAGGATGTTTTGGACCATATCTACAATATCACAGTGAAGGAAGAAGATTATGTTGATCCTACTACCGAAGGTATCATGGATTGGCAGTGTGACAACTCCTGCATGACGGATTCAGATGACAGCCTAGAGAAATGGTAGAATAGACTATATGAGCTACATGGACATCGATGTGCAAGAATTACCAAGTCTCTCAGATGGCTTAGTTCATAGACAAGAACCTTACCTGTTTTTGATGGTTCGACAAACCCAGAAGAGTTTATTGTGCAATTCTTAGAGTAGGTACCAGACTCACAGAAAATGGAGACTTTAGATTCAGCATTCAGAGCCATAGCAGCCAGATGGTGGAATGGTCACAAAATGTACATTCATAGTTGGGAAGTGTGCCAGAAGTCCCTTTGCCTAAGATTCAAGGACCAACCTCAGGAGGTGCGAAGCAGGTTTAATGGTAAGACTAGTCCTCAGGGACATTTGGATCAATGCTACGAAGCATGGAAGCATGTACCTCATGAAGAATGGGTACATAGGTTTATGCACACCCTGGAACCTATAGCAAAGAACTGGTATGCGGAGGTCGAGCTTCGCCATGGTACTGTAAGTTGGGATAGTCTTGTTGATAGTTTTGTGCTGACATTTTCTATTAATGAGGTTTGTCCTGCTTTGGACATAGCTGTTAGGTTGATCCATACTAAAGTATTTGATGATCAAGAAATAGTAGAATACCAACCTGATTGGAAGGAACAAGAAGCCAATGCAGTAGAATGTTATAACCTCGCAATTGACGAGGATGACGATCCATGCAACATTAACATTCTTGAGTCAGAAGGACACTACGAAGTACATGGACCAACAGTTGAAGCACCTGAAGTGACTTAGCCCCTGAAGACGCGGACAGTAAACATTGGATCAGACAGAAAGCTTAAGTATGCTACCATTGGCGATTATTGGGATGAAGAAATGGTGAGCAAAGTGACCCAACTTCTCCATGAGTATCAGGACCTATTTCTGACAAAGTTCTCAGAAATAAAGGGAATCATTGAGGTAGTGGAAGACATTCTGTCATGGGTTGAAGTTCGAAGCCATGTCGAAGATGGTATCAGGAAGTGTCGAATGTCCCCATTATGGTGCAGCTAGAGTTACTGCTTGTGCCGAAGAAGGAAAGATCTGTCAGAGCTTAAAATACGACCATTGGAGGAAACCAAATTTGGTAGCGCCGGTACGTTCCCTGTATTAACTTCCTGTATTAACGAGATCTTGACAAGCCTACCGCCGTTTGGACGAGATCTCTGTCAGATTTGGTGTCTTCAATGCACAGTTATGACAGATTTTGTTGATGGATTCTATAAGAAGACACCCACACCCGTAAAGTTCGCATTACGTAGTTTCTTGAGGTTTACAATTAGCACCATGTTGAATGATCACAAAGTCTAGGAATTGTTATGAGAGCTTAGGGAGAGAGGTCTGCAGAACCTTATGAGCAATCCTCCTTGCAAGGAGGCGTCTGCAATGCCAAAGCAGCCAATGCAGATACGATCAACCAGAAAGAAATTTAAGACAGAAGTTCGCTCTAAGTGGAACGAAGAAAGGCACAATCTCTCAGGAAAGACTCAGGAGGATCCCAAGATGTATCCTCCTGGCCCAGGAGAATGGAGGCATGCTGTTTGTATTATGCAAAATTACAGTGGCATGCAATCACAGGGGCACCACCTGTTAAGGACCCCAAGTTGTGGATGGTCAAATGTTCGATAGGACATGAACGGGAGGCAGTTCAAAGGATGGGGTCACTGATAGATGAAGGCCCAATGACCCCCATGACCACCATAAATATGACGCAGGTAGACATCAGCATGAGAGATGGTCGTATTCTACTAAGGATGAAAGGATGAAGGATCAAGCAAGCCGCGGCCGTGGTAGCAGTAGCAAAGGGGACGGCGATGCAGCCGTAGAAAGCCATTTACTATCTTCGCTAACAAGATTTTACCACCAGAAAAGCAGCAGAGTGTCCCAAGATGGGACATTGGTGAGTCTTAGGGGCCTGTTGGGGCACGCACCTTAACGGTCCTTAATTTTGGTAACTCCGCGGTTTTTGTGGAAGCTTGTAAGCGGAGTTGCGACTCAAAATAGTATTAGGGGTGTCAGGGTTGAGTCAAAGCCCTCTTTTTTGTAATTAACCCATGGTTTAAGTCCAGGGTTTAGGGTTCGGGGTGCCCATGGTTTAAGCCCATGGTTTTGTAATAAGTGCACTTGTATAAATAAACACTTTTGTAAAAGAGTCAGGTTAGGCTTTTGAGGTAAGATGAATTGATGTGAAGCTAAGGCTTGTTTTGTAAGGAAGGTTAAGTCCCAGCTGTGTGCGTGGATGACCTCTGCAGCTGTGTGCGTAGAGGGTTTTGGGCGATTAAGAAGATCTGCAGCTGTGTGGGTTGAGATCTGCAGCTTAGTGCGCAGCTTTGAGGAATTGAAGGGATCTACAGCTGAGTGCGCAGATCAGAACTGTGGTTTTTGTAAAGAGTTGAATAAAACACAGTTCTGTGGACGTAGCCCCTAAACTGGGGGTGAACCACATTATATCTTGTGTCGTGGTTCTTTTGGTATTTTTGTTATGTTCTTTTATGCATTGATAAATATATAACTGATAAGTAAGATCACTGCTAAATAATAACTTCGCTGTGAATTCCCAGTAAAGGGTTAAGCAAGGCACTATTTGTTTATCTAACCGCGAAGCTAAATATGTGAATGTCAAAGCTCTGTATTTAATGATGATCATTTGTTAGAGCCTAAAGGTACAGTAATATCCCTCTTCTGCTTGTAGAAACCTGATTCTGCGGCACCCCATAGCTGTTTCGGGTGAGACTGCAACCTGTTCATAGGTTCTTGCCGAAAGGGCCAACACCGTGGGTCTTTTGTTGGTGTGAATAAAAAAGTATAGAACCTGGGTCTGCCCTAAGCCCAACAGATCCCCTTTTATATGGATCTATGTTGGTTATTATTGCACTGAATAGGTGCATTCTACAACCCAGTAAATGAGAGATGTGTAACTCCTTCCGTGAACATAAGATATTATTAAAAATAACATATCGGCTTAAATTAAATTTAAAATATTTA
>LPNX010658845.1:134947-199996 GCA_001517045.1 Pseudotsuga menziesii | reverse complement strand
TATATGCGTTTTGAGGGCTTCTATCTAGCACATGAGTAAAAAATCAGGTTTTCATCGCCAAATTTGGCCAAAAAGTGTTACCCGTCTTCATGGAATCACCCATACATTATTTTGGTTCTGATTTCATTTAAATATTGGGTTTTTTAAGGTTACATATATTGAGTATTCGAGACTTAGTCTAGCGGAAATGCAATCGCATAATACATTACAAATTTCAAACAACATTTTGGATGGAGAATTTTTAAACCCTTATATTTATAGAACCAGAAGGGACTCCAACAAGAAACACATTTAACTTTTATCCACATATAAAATGTTACACAAGTGTAAAATGCTATAAATACCTATAAATTCACGACAACCAAGTCGAAAGCTTAGCTCTGCATAATCTTCTCGAGGAAATAGAAATTAGGGAGACACTGAAGCATAGAATTGGAGAGTTGAGAGTCTGAGTCCTGACCTCTGACTGTCCTATACTCGTAAACCCAAATTAATGTTTTTTTTTCATAGACTTCACCAATCTCTTTAAGTTCGGGGAAGCTCAGTCCATCCTACCCAACGTTCTACCTTTGCTTCTCTTGCTCCTACCTGTGAAAAAGGTGGAACCTTCGAGTTTCCCACCACAGAAGACAACGAGGAATTAGAGTGTGCAACCATTTCCTTCTACAGAAAGACAATTGGAAGCAATGCCATCTCAATTCCACAATATTCTGACGCTCCTAAGTTGGTTTACCTTGCCCGAGGTAGGCGAATGCATGTTTGAGTATTTCATATGATTACAAAAAAAATCATTTTATAATTACTTCTACATAACATAGATATATCTATGCAGGTGAGGGAAAACTGGGTATTATTTGATCGAGGTTTCCAGAGACTTTCAGAGATCATGATTCATTATATGGGCGCTTAGGGCGTAGATCAGAGAGCCCACGAGAGGAAGAAGAAGAAGAAGAAGAAGAGGACTCAAGTCAAAAGGTGATGTTAGTGAGTAGGGGAGTTGTAATAGTGATATTTGCAGGAGAAACCCACTGGTGCTATAATGGTGGGAACAAGCCTCTCTAAATTGTAGCCATTGTAGACATAGGAAACCCTCATAAACAGCTCAGGCGCAAGAATTACCGTGTAAGCATCCCAACAAATTAAGTAATGATAATATTCAGTTAGGTATATGACAAATTCTTTCGTTTCTTTTAGAGATGACTATATGCACATTGTACAACCATTCTCTCTGGCTGGCCCTCCATTCCAGTTTCCTTTGTCTCTACTACCTAACCCCCTTCCTCCAATGAGACAAGTAGACTAAGCGGCCTAGGTGGACCGTGGGAGACTGGGAGTGTTGATTCAAATGATTATGACCCTAGTAAATGAATGGAAATTGGAATAAATCCTAGAATTCTGGACTTACTAGTATAGGATATGATTCATGAGCACAAACAAAGGGCGGCATGTTGCTAGCCTACTACCAAAGATCCATCATCCCAGTCTTGTGGTGGTCATAATAGAAATGTCTAGCACTGGGTGAAACCCTCATCTGGAAACTTACATACCCTGCATTGGACCAGGCTAGGTTCAAATCTAGCAAAGATTGTTCAATGCATTGTAAATTGCAACTTGTAAGTTGTAACCCAAAAAACAACACCATTAGTTTTTCCATACGGATCCTTCAGAGTGGAGGGTTATCAAATCAATTCACTATCCATAGATATGACTCATATGAGTATTTAATTTCACATCGTATACTCAAATACTGAAGTGACTTGTAAGTTGTGAGATTACGTGACTCGGTGAACAATAAGATGACAGATGGAAAATCGCTTTGGCAGGTGGCATCATCTCATACCAAGATTTAATGAAGTTGGTGAATCAGTAATGCATGCTAATGCCTTTAAATGCTTTGAAAGTGAACATCGAATCGTGAGTCACAATCCTGACTCGCTCACTTGAACTTGGCACTAGGGAGCTTAGTGGCCCACCGTGGTCCGTGTCGATTGGGACTGAGATCCTCATCCATGATCCAACTATTCAAGGGCACTTGGGAAGACTCTAAGTCCCGAGTCTCCCACAGTGCACTAAATCCCTGGATAGGCAAATTTTGTAGCTGCCCTTTTGTTGCAAATTTACTGAGGCTTACTCAGTTTCATTGTTAAAGTGCTGGATATGAAACTAAATTTTTTTTGCATGGTAAAATTCCTTGTGGCCTTCTATGACGTTTAAAATGGCCTTTGAAGGGCTCTTAAGGCTTCAAATTTGAAGCCTGATCACTCTTAATCCTACCTGTAATCACTTTTCCCAGTTTTTTTATAATTTATTAAAGCGCCTATATATAAAAAAATTATAAAAACATAACATTTCATTTTGCTAAAATATATCATCAGGGCCCCACTAATGTCAATGATTGACATTTTTGACATAAATGAATAGAAACCGTGACCTGCAAACTACGACAACAAAATATGAAATGAGTTGAATTTTGGATAGGATTGTTTTTCTTTAAACCAGGAAACAGCAACCTCTTGAAAATATATCCAACAGTAAGGTAGATATAGTAATAACTAGAAACTTAGTTGAGACTTAGCAGGAGTTGAGATCTTTTAGAAGTTGGTATTTTTAGAGCTTTATTACAACAGACCATTGAGATCTTTTAGAAGTTGGGTATTCTTAGAGCTTTATCACAACAGACCAATGAACAATCCTAACTCAGGCCAATGAACAATCTTACTAACGGGTTTTCAACCTGTAATGCTGTGATACAATTGTTTGTTTTAACTCAGAGTAGTTTTCAAATCAAAGAGCACTGAAATTGTGGTTCTTGCTAAGCAGGTCTCTAATAATAATTATGTATAACAAAGCTTGGTCTTTATTCTGTGAGAAGCCATCTTAGATTCATCAGCTATCATTTCTGCTATACTCTATCAGAAAGTGTTTCCATTGATATTTGTTTTCCAAATGAAGATTAAATCAGTGATCCAACACATATTGGAATTTTGTATAGCTGGGGCATTGTTTGCTTCTCCTATTTCAAGTCAACATGTGAGAATGAAAACGCTTCTTCAAGTTATAACAAACTGTTCTTGTAATCATATAATTTGTAGCTGTGATTGCAGGGTTAGTTATAGCCTAAATGCTTTACAAGTTATAAGAGACCGATAATTGATAATGAAATATATAGTTATGTAAATGGTTGCTGTGGAATATAATGATCGCAGGGTTCATTAGCCTGGACTGTGGCAGCACTGAAAATTACACTGACGGCGCTGGAATACAATGGATCACGGACGATGGCTATATAAACGGCGCTGGTGAGAAAGTAACAGTTTCCATTTCTAGTACCGTAACAGGAGCAATATCAAGACAGTCCAACACCCTTCGGAGATTTCCACAAAGAAACAAGAATTGCTATGAGCTAACTCCTCTTCAGATCGGAACCAAATATCTACTGCGTGCAACCTTTCTCTACGCAAACTACGATAATCTTAATTTGCCACCGGTTTTTGTTCTACTGTTAGAAACAGACCGAATGTTTTATCATAAAGGTGTAGGCGAAACTGTGGTTACCAAGGAATTGATTTTCATGGCGAAATTCAATACCACCAACGTCTGTCTTGCCCGTGAAAGCAACGGTGGAGTACCCATCATCTCTTCTCTGGAATTTCGGCCTATTGAAGGAAACATGTATTGGCCTGTCACCAAAGATTACTCGTTGATAAGGTCGAAGAATACCAATTTTGGAGCTTCACTTAACAGTTCAGATATAAGGTGATTATCTATAGCTGCATTCTGTTGGAAATATTAATTAATCACAGACTATTCAGTTTCTATAGGACAGTGTTTCAAGATGAAATATAAGGTGATTATTTAAAGCTGTATTCTGTTGGAAATATTAATTAATATATGAAATTTATATATGAAATATTAATTAATCATAGACTATTCAGTTTTTGTAGGACAGTGTGACAAGATGAAGAGTTCATATCATATATAAAAAATTTATATGTAATATATAAATTAGTTGAATTAAATTTCTGAAGTTAAGTTTTTAGGTAGATAGTTATTATAGTCTTCCAAATCAAATGTTAAGTTTTTAGGTAGATAGTTATTATAGTCTTCAATGCTAATGCTAAGACTGAAAGCAAATGTTAATTTGCTCAAAAACTCTAAGAGAATTTTGACATAATAGAATAGAAAGTCAAGTTTATGTATGTTTGAAGATGTCTAAAGCAAAAGCTTTGTAAAAGATGAGAAATCCCTTTTCAAGTATATTTGTACAACAAATAGTTGTAAAAAAATTTCCCCAACTCTGATGGAAACCAAGCAGCCGCCCTTTCGCCTGCTCGCCTGCCTGCAATCAATCTAGCAAGCAAGAAGTATATATGTACAATAAATAGTTGTAAAAGATGAAAAATCCCTATACTTCCCAAGTTGGTTTATATGTATAGCAAATAGTTCTCTGTTATATCGAGACAAATTTTTTAAATCCATTGTTATGATTAAATGCATGCTTCGAACTGGTTATGCGGATAGATATCAAATTGATTGAAATGCCATCCTCAATCTGTAAATAATCCTTCAGCGGTTGAGATTAGTACCTCAAAGAATTTTATAGCTGTATTGCAGCAGATACAGGGATTAAGATGTATCTGTGTGCATGGCTGTAAGGAAGAGGTAACATAAAGTATAATTTTGTTTTATATGTCGGCTAATGCTTGAAAAGGAAAATTTACATCTCAGCTGTGTTGGTTGTAATATATTACAGATATCCAGAAGATCCTTTTGACAGACTTTGGTCTCCCAACGATAACAAATCAAATCTTCCAAAGATCACAGCCAATATGACAGTATCAACTGGATCAGCCTACGATAAGCCACCCTCTCTAGTTATGCAAACGGCAGAAAGAAGCCCCTCAGCGTATAATTTCCCTTACAGCGGTGGCACCCGAAAAGGAACTCTTTATATTTCAATGTACTTTGCTGAGTTAGAGGATCTAAATGCTTCTAGTGTTAGGGAATTCGATCTATATCTGAATGGAACGAAGCTTTACGGGCCTATACATCCCAATTATTTGGAGTCCTCTAATCTTGATACCATACGAGATTACAAACGGAGTGCCATTTCGGGTACAAGTAACGAATCGTTCAACTCTGCCTCCAATTTTTAACGCTTTGGAGATATATAGCCAACGTGGTCTGCGTGGAAACGGTACATTCGATGAAGATGGTATGTATTCCATGATTTATTAGAAGCTTTGATCACTTCAGTATTTTTGTGTCTTTCGTTTCATAGGAACCAAAAATTGTATGGAAGGGTAAATTAAAATTCTCTGGCTGTTCAATATTACAGTGACAGCTTTAAGAGAAATTCAGTTGGATATTAATTTCAAATATGCTTCGGCTGGGGATCCTTGTTTGCCCGTTGGTTTTTCTTGGGACTGGTTAGGTTGTAACAACGATGTGCCACCAAGAATTACAAGCTTGTGAGTAATACCCCTAACCCAATTACTTGGGTTATGTATCCAAAAAATTTGGGCTATGTATCCAAATTTTGAAATTTAAATAGTTTTATAATTTATTTAATTGATTTCGATCTCAGGAATCTCTCGAGTAAAGGACTTACAAACGTACCTTCCAGTATTACTCATCTCACAGCCCTTGTTCTTCTGTAAGAGTTTTTTATCTTCTGAATTATGATTTTCTTAGAGAATTTGTTAAAGCTTCGTTACAGCTATAAGCTGTTTTTCAAATATTAATTCATTTTCTGTAACAATTTTTAATTCATTTTCTGTTACAGCATAGAAAATTAGACTATGAATATGTATTTGTATTAGTATAAGAATGCGATTTAATAAAAAAAAATCTAACACAATTTCGTTAGGGATGTATACATCTCAGACTTGTAAAATTATGCATTTTGTTGCTTTTATACTAATTCCAGCTTCAAAAGAAATAAAAAGTTAATCAGAATTCTGTATATCAAAGACCAATACAGTTAAATCTAACTCTTATAACTAAAATCATTTTGTAGTTATATGAACTTTGACTAATCACATTGTGATCATTGGGTATTGTTATATTTGTACAGAGACTTCTCTCAAAACAACTTACATGGGCAAATACCAGAATTTATGGCTAATTTGACTAATTTGACAGAACTGTGAGTAGATTTTCTTTTGGTACTGAGTTGTTATTGTTCTTCAACTATGCTAAGATAAAACTTCTTAAATTACTAATTTCTTATCAATATAGCACGAACATATAAAGTAATTTATTCTCATCATAACGCACCTGTATTGAGAAATTTGATTTTCAGGAATCTGGAGAACAATAGTCTAAGTGGTATAGTACCGGTTATTTTAAGAAACAACAAAAACTTGTTTATCAGGTAATTCTCTTAAGCAGTTATTGAGAACTCGTACTCTGTTAGCATAGAGATTCTTAAATTTGTTATTACATAATCTGATTGTGTTTAAAATGTTTAATAGACTTTCCGGAAATCCACTTATTTGTCAAGAAGACACAAAGCAGTGCACTAAATCTGAATCTGGTAGCAGTAAAGGTCTTATTATCGGTTTAACAATCGCTGGAGGGATAGTAGTAATTATTTTGTCATATATTGCTGCCACAATAATTGGCAGAAGGTTGAAACGGAGCAAGGCTTCTGGTGTGTATATATGATTTTGTGGTTTTTTTCAAATAAGAGTATCGATTGATCGAAAGGTCTACATATTTTGTAAATGATTTTACTATTTTCTTAACAGCATCCAACTATTGTTCTTGCAGGGAAAAATCCTTTCATGATTGAACCCAGAAGGGGCCACGACTTAGCATCACTCCAATGTAGAGAATTTAGTTATAACGAGATCAGAGAAATAACAGGTGACTTTGAAAGGCAAATCGGCAGAGGAGGATTTGATGTAGAAATTTCAATAGATCTGAAACTGCTCATAAAATTTATCTAAATCACGAGACACAAATCTAATCTACTGTATAAATAGAAAAATCATCACACACAGAAACAGCGTACATACAGAGACAAGCTATATCAAAAAAGGGGAAAGCTTACTGCCCAAAACCCCATCTGCTCTGTTTTTCATTAATCAAATGGAAGAGATCAATTACGATTGCTTCCTCTGTACACTTAATTAGTTTACAGCTGCTGTCCTCTGCCTTGGAAATTCCACCAATAACTTGAGAATACGAATTATGCACATGCATGAGCAAAAAATGGGTTGATTGATCAGTTAACTAAATGATCGTTGAGTTAGACTGAAGTCCAACCACCTAACTAATCATTAACTAGTTCAGTTTCACTCGAAACTAGTTTTAACTGATTTACAACTCAAATAAACTCAACCTGGCTCCTAAAATATAGGAATCTCTGTAACTAACTGATCTCATTGTCTCAACTCGAATTTACTGAGTAACTGATTGCTAATGACTCAGCTAACACATCCAAGTGACCTGTTGATGTGGAATTTCGAATTTCCTCCTCAATTTAATTTAGACAGAATATTAAATTGAGTTTCTTGCTGCTATTTTCAACATTTAGTTATAACGAGATTAGAGAAATAACAGGTGACTTTGAAAGGCAAATCGGCAGAGGAGGATTTGGGCCTGTATTTTATGGCTGTCTTCAAAATGGACTGGAGGTGGCCGTGAAAGTACTGTCAGAAACATCTAAACAAGGAGACAAGGAATTTGAGTCATATTGTCTCCTGGGTAAGCTTCCTTTATGCAACTATATACTTGTATGAAAAGGTTGCAGGTGCACTAGAATTCTAATGGCGTTTTGGATGATGATTTTGTGTCCAGGCAAGATCGATGATTCGGGGAGGAAATATTGAAGGCATTTTACATAAAAGGGTGCTTAAAGAGGTGAATACGAGCGCAATGTGGAAAGTGGCAGAGTTGGCGTTGCAATGCACAGAAGGTGAATCAAATGGAAGGCCGACAATGACTGACGTTGTAATTGAATTGAAAGAAGCCATTGGACTGCTCAAGTCCGATTCACTGGATCGAAAGTTATTGAATTATCCAACTGTTTCTACCTCTGCAGTTTCAATGCCATCACCAAGATAGATATATCGTGCACCTTCAATGCCATCCCAGGATAGCTGGTATATCGGGTATTTGTGGTGACAAGAAGATTTGCAAGTACCTAAATAAACAAAAACAAAGTGACACTTAATTCCTGGATACAAACATTTTCATACCCTAGGACTATTTCTGGACGCTTTGCTAGAAACATTTTAACACCCTAGGATTATATTATGTCTTTCGTGATTAAAGTTGTTTTATACATACTTTGTTTTTGAGAAATCTACAATCTTGAATTAGTTTGTTTAAGCTCCATAAGGCTTTCAATTTTTTTTACAATAAGCATCTTGATGCTTATTAAGGATCATATATTAGTTATTAAACATAAAGTTGTTTGCTACATATAATAAAATAAATCTAAAGTGTTGGATTAGTACATATAATAAATCTAGAGGGTTGGATTAGCCTCTAATTGATTTAAAGCTTTCAACATTTTCTACATTAAGTTAAGGATATCATGGAAAGAATTTTGAGAAAATAGATGTTTGTGATTGAAAAAGTTAGCTTATCATTATGAAAAGCTATGAAACTTAAGTAACAAAATTAGTAAGAATTTTTAATACACTTAGAGATAATAATATAATACATAATACTTTTTATTACTCATCATTATGAAATAAGCTTATTTCATGATAATGACTACATTATAATAACTCTCTCCTTGGATATCTCTTTGTACATGACTTTAACAATTCATTTTTGATAATGAAACTACTAATTTAAATAAGCTTATTTCATGATTATGACTATATTATAATCACCCCATCCTTGGATATCTCTTTGTACATGACTTTAACCATTCTTTTTTGATAATGAAACTACTAATTTAAATTTGTGCTCATTTTATCCTAATCTTATGCATTTGATATCTTAATTTTACCATAATTATGTTTTAGACTAAAATCAACATGTTACTTTAAAGTTATATCTTATATTTTAGCTTGTATTTTGAGATTGTACATCTTTCTAGTGTATGGCATACCATCAACATTATTTTTCTTGTTTCTACATGTTACATGTTGAGATTAACCCAGATTGTACACCTTTCTAATGTATGGCATACCGTCAAATTATTTTTCTTGTTTCTACATGTTACATGTTGGGATTAATGGTCAGATTAACTATGTCTATATTTTATCATAAAGAATAGCATATAAATTCATCTCAAACAATTATCATGAGATTAACTATGTATATATTTCATCATAAAGAATAGCATATAAATTTATCTCAAACAATTATCAGTAATATTAATAACCAATACATGTTAAATCAATCAAGTAAGATTTCTAAATTCACAACTAAGGTTTCTAAATTCACACTACTTTGATCCATATAATAACCACCAAACTAACACATTTTACAAAATTTTACAATTTACATATTTATAATATAGATATAAAAGATTATAAATATGATGACCATCAAACAATGTCTAAATTTGGAGATCAAACATGCAAACACAAATAAAGTATTATCACTACATAATTAATCTCATTATATGTTTCTTATCACTCTATAGCAACCATGATGAAATTATTCTAAGTATGCAACCTAGCCTCTAATTTGAGACCACTTCAATTCATGAAGAAAACACAACCTTCAATAAAATGGAACATTTCTTTTCTAGATAAGGAAAAGTTGTTATTTTATTTACCACCTAATTTTATACTTATCTATATGATGAGAACAAATATTTTATTGTTGCCTATTACAATTTAGCATTATGGTAAAAAAAAATCATATTACTAACCTAATTTCAAAACATAAAATCATGAATTTTTAATAAATTAAATTTATTTTTATTCATTAATAAAGTTGATGTATTATAAAATAATGGCTTATAAAACAAAACATAAAAATTACTTAATAATCATTTATATTAATCAATTAATATTAATCAAAACATAATAATCACTTATATTAATCAATTAATAAAATGCAGAACAACCACATGTAAAATCAAAACATAAAAAAATAAAAAAACTATATATAAAACATAAAATATACAACCAACTATAGATCAAAACATAAAAGATACAACCACCTATAAATCAAAACCTATGATACAACCACCTAAAAATCAAAACCTAAGAGATAGTTACATTAAAAAAATACTTTATAAATTTCAAAACCTAAGACCTAAGAGATACTTACATAAGGAATACTTTATAAATTGTTAATGGCCTTCATGGATAATATAAGCAAATAGCCATTGGGTAAAAACAACTAGAGATAATGGGCGATGGGCTATTATTCAAACGAAAAGTCATCCATAAATCATATAGAGACCTCTCATGAATGAATATGGATGATTAAGTAATTGATTCATGGGAATATAGTATTTAAACTAAATATAAATATTCAAAAGAGGGATAGACAAGGGTATGAATTTAAATATAAAAAGAAAAAATATCATAAATATTTGAGAATATGAAAAAAATTACATATAACCCCTTCACAATGATTGTGATGTAGAGACATCTAATTTGATTGTGATGTTGAGACATATGATCCCTTCACAATGATTGTGATGTAGAGACATCTAATTTGATTGTGATGTTGAGACATATGATCCCTTCACAATGATTGTGATGTAGAGACATCTAATTGGGCCACTAAGATAACATTGTTACATTTATTAAGTGGTATAAGATTGTGTTGATTCTTGTTGTAAATTGTAACTCCAATAAAGAGAAGAAACATTGTGTAGAGGTCGTAAGAGGGAAAATAGCTTTAGAGTATCTCTAGGTAGAGTTCGTTTTTAGAACCACTTCAATTAGGTAAATGAGGTAAATGTTGTTACAAAATTAAAGATACATTGAATAATGATGGAAATACATAATGCGAGGATGATAATTTTTGACAAATATGGCATCTTCTTATGGGAAACTTGATTTTTTATATAGAAGAGATCTCATTTAGTTTTTAGAAAATGAATGGTATAATTAGATATATAGTTATATATTGGGTAGAGTTTTCAAGACAATATCATGAAGACATCAATTCTAGCAAAGTGGCAGCGAGGGAGAATTCTTATAAAGGGTTTGTGTAATGTTCCCATTCAAATAATTGCATAGCAGAAAAATTCCATCAATCCTACTACTTCCCTAGGTTGGGTGGAAACATTGGGAAGTTAATAAGGGAGCTAATAAATGATGTTTAGACATTAGAAGCAATAAATATTTATTTAATGGAGTTATTAAATGAATGCAAGTGAAAAATGAAATAGCTATGGAGAATGGAGACACATGGAGACTATGGGGCCCACTCAAGCTAGAATTCCTATGTTAAATGACATCCTCCTCTTGCAATCTCGAATCTATGGGAAATCTAATGTTTTTGGATGGATTATAAGGTTAATATACTTGTCCATATACTTCAAAGGTATAATTTGGGATGAATTGTAACTTACATGGGGAGAGGAATTCCGCAACCCGCAATTCCGCATTTTGCAAGATGTGGGGTGCAGGCAGACACAAACCAAACGAAAATAATAGGAAATCCGTAACCCGCATTCCGCACATTGCGGGATGCAAGATTTGGGTTGATTAAAATTAACACATATACAAACTCTCCCGCACCCCGCATTTGCGGGATGCGGGATGCAGGTTTGAAAATGAAATATCAAATGAAAGGTTTGTCGCACTTCGCAAGTTGCGGATTTGCGGTTTGTGGGATGTTAAAACAATTCAAACAAAAATTCATTATTTTGCATTCAAAACAAAGAAATAAAACATAAACGATGTTGCGGTTGAAGCTGCAAATAAATTTATTGACACACATGTGACAGCTTGGAATCCTCGTAATTCCCAGTTGTGTAGAACTAAGGATGTCCAAATTCTTGATTTGGTACATCATGTTACATGTTTAGAGAAAATACTTGTGGAAACTGAAAAAATAATTGGCCAAAATTTTTCTCTTGAAATTGAATGCATGTGATAAAATTCCATTGAATTTCTTTGTTTCTCGAAAACCCTTTGGATTTGTTGTTGCTGGTCATCGAGAACAACATTAAAAGTTGAATGGACAAAATCATCGCGAATACCGAATAGAAGAAATATTGAAAAAATTTCTGCAAACATTTGATTTATTTATCATAGTAGGGTTTTTAAAGTAATTACATTTTTGTAAAGGTTATAAATAATAATGTTCTGAATCCTGAATCCCGAATCCCGCATTCCGCAATGCGGGTTGCGGGAGCTTGAAATTTATTATTTGCAAGTTTTCCATCCCGCATCCTGCATTTAGAAAATTTAGGGATGCGGTATGCAAGATGGAAAACTTGCAAATAATAAATTTCAAGCTCCCGGAACCTACATTGCGAGATGCGGGATTCGAGATGCGGAACATTATTATTTATAACCTTTACAAAAATGTAATTACTTTAAAAACCCTACTATGATAAATAAATCAAATGTTTGAGGAAGTTTTTTCAATTTTTCTTCTATTTTGCTGGCATCTTTGGATATCTTCACATACCAGATTGGCATTGCCATAGCCTCCATTTTCGTTTGGATCATTGCTATCAATAATGCCATTAAATTGCGAAATTGAGGAATTGGTGAAGGAAAAGTGTGTACATTGTGGAAATAAAGTTGTGGAATAACAATTTATTAATTTGTTATTTTTTTAGCTTAAAAACAATATAATGTATATTCGTTCTCCAAAAAGGTTGCAGGTTTAGAACTTCTCCAGAAGAAACCTTCACTTTTAATGGTGCTTCTGTTTTTTCTTGAAATTGACCATTGTTCTTACATTCTGTGGAATTAAGCTTCTACGCTTGCCTGAGAACTGTGTACGTCTTAGCTTTAGTAAGAAGGAATACAACTCTAGTGCTTTCGCAAGAAGTAATATCGTTGTTTCATGTTTATTTTAATATAAATAGAGCGGTATGATTTACATGTTTATATTAAGAATATGTATTTTTATTTATGGAACCTTTTTTAACTTCGAAATTCTTCAAAGCACCTATTCATGAAGTCTAGAAGATTCTTTAAGAAATAACTCGACTACTGCAACCTGAGGTTACGTTATAATGATGTAGGATACGGAGAAGTTTGTGTTTGTGCAATTCCAGTGGTCTTGTGATCATGCATCCTACAGTTGCGGAGTGCAGGATGCAGGATGGAAAACTTCGAAAATATTAAAATTCAAAATCCCGCAAGTTTTTTAAGTTTTGATGGTTTTTGTGAATTTGAGTTTCCACAAGTAAATTGTAAGATCTACAGTAAAATCCAAGTCATCAAAAACAACAATTGATAGTATTTTCCAATTTTTCATGGCTAGAACTAAAAATGCACACCAATTCCAATCGAAGTACACTGTAGGTATGAAATTTGGAAGTTTGCATACAAAAACCTAATTAGACTAGTATAGTTTTAATTTCAGACATAAATTAAACTTCTATTGTGAAATAAGAATGCATCCAACATTTGAAATGAGAAAAAAACAACTGTAAATGTTGGTTTCTTGTTGACGAGTATCATAGTTTGGAAACCAATCTCATGGCTCTGCAAGTTTGTATCATCTGTTTCCTTTTTATTATAATATAAATCATCGTCATTCGTTGCAGAAATTAATAAATGAGAACATAACATATATAATACATTCTAAGGAAAAAAATGGGAATAATGCAAAAATATAACCAGATCGATACTCAAGAAAGTTTTAGAAGGGGCCCAAGAGCATTTTTTATTATATTATGCTTTCATTGCAGAGCAGACAACTCCTTCAATAATAATTGTCCCTACTACCTATTAAATTCTATTTATAGACCTCAAGGGTCAGATTGACCATGTTACAAGTGGATTTCATTTTAGTGAAACTGAAATGTCGATTCACCCACGAGCCAACTCGTCCTCTGCTGTAATTTTCTGGCGTCAAACGAAGATACCAACTATTGTGGAACAAGGAAACCCTGATAGTGCAACACAGGGGGGAAAACAGGGCTAAAGTGGTCATGTTTCAACACCAGGGGTAGAAAGGGAGTAGAAGAAGTTGCATTCCATTTATCTAGATGGGAGATGCGAGCAGAGAAGAATTATAACAGAGATGCACAGTGCGTGAGAGGTATCTAAGGAGAAAAGGGAAATTCCAATGAAAGAATAAAATGGTAAAGAAGAGAGAAGTGCCACATACAACTATGGCTCAGCGAAAAAAAACATGCAATACCCATCTGGTGTGGACAAATTAAAAGCTGGAATTGAAGAAATCAATCCTGTTATGCCACTGAGAGGGAATGCTTGGGTTGTTGAAGAGAGACAGGGTGCTGACTCAGTGCAGAAAATACTTCATTGAGTGATGGGAAAGGAATGCCAAAGAAACATAAAAACAATAAGATGGAATGGAACTGCCAATGAAATCCATCGAAGTCAGATGAGACTATCTCCAATTCTTTCCAATTCTACCCATTTCACATTCTGGCCTTTGGTATCACCATGTTGGCAATTTTTTCTTCAGTAGCCATGAGAGGGGAAGTAGTGACGCTGAAGAGACCAGTTTTTGTGCATATAAAAATCCATAAATGAGGTACAAATTATATTTTCCTCAGTAGGAGGCTCTATTTATTCACTAAACATTACAATTGTTGTCATGAGTTCGGGATTTTCATGATGTAGTATATATCTATAACTTGGGATTAATGTAATCTGTATATAATTCCATTATCTCTTGCAGACCGTGAAAGGTCACTTAAACGGTGATATGAAAGCCGGCAAGGGGAGGAGAATCTAAGATGTGAAATATGTTGCAGTTGAAAGATTTGGTCTTTGGAACGCGTGATATTGACGATGATTTAATGATTAACCAAGATATTTCATATATAATGATTAAGCAACAAGGATATCTTTATACCATCATAAGAAGGCATCGATAAAGTGACAAATGTCAAGTTTACACACTATGGGATAACTTAAAGCTGACAACAGGTCTGTGAATCTGATGGATTTGCGTGATGGATTGAATCGGGCGGTCCAGATGAAGGCAGGTTCTAGATCGAGGGTCTGTGTTGATTCCGTTGAATTAAATTATGTAGATAAAGATAAGAAGCTGATCCACAATGAATATAACTGGAGAAGCAAATGAAATATATGTGCTTCAAGATCAGCTAATGAATGAAATCTCTCACCGTGGACGAAATGTCCCGATGAACATGGTATAGAAAGGACATTCCCACGTATGATATGTTTTTTCTGATCAGTAGTTGAGTCCCCAGACACCATTTGCAACATTATATAGGTCAAGATTATGTTCCTAGCATCGTCTGTTGTCCCAACTTCGAGGATCCATCATGAAATTTAGATATTTGAAATAGTAAATCTTGCCTCTACATGAAACAAAGAAATGCGGCCTGCCGAATTTGTTCTTATCCCACCTGCAACATTTGCGAAAGGGAAAGGAAGGTCAAGTCCAAATGCCTTGACCCACCTGGGCAACAACGCGGGAGAACACCTAAGGTCTTATCCATGTCCAATATGATAATTGAATATCAAAGGAGATGACTTGACTGGAATTTTCGCAAGGAATGAAGATCCTCGCTCACTTGTCAATTGTACTATTGTTATGATTACCAGTTGTCATGTTTGCAGCTATGCTAGTAAGGTCTTTTCCGCTCGGTCTAGCTCACAGGATGAGAGAACGCAAAAAAGTACAAACTTGATTCAATTAGCTCTGCAACTCGCAATTCCACATTTTGATGGATGTGGGGTGAGGGCAGACACAAACCAAATGAAAATAATAGGAACTCCACAACCCACATTTCGCACATTACGTGATGCGGGATTCGGGTTGATTAAAATTAACACATATACAAACTCTCTCGCACCCTGCATTTGCGGGATGTGAGATGCGGGTTTGAAAATGAAATATCAAATGAAATGTTTTCTGCACTTCGCAAGTTGCAGATTTGCGGGTTGCGGGATGTTAAAACAATCCAAACAAAAATTCATCATTATGCATTCAAAACAAAGAAATAAAACATAAACGATGTTGCAGTTGAAGCTACAAATAAATTTATTGACACACATGTGACAGCTTGGAATCCTCCTAATTCCCAGTTGTCCACATATGACTCACACCATTCTACTACAAAATATCAATGTAGTGTTGCATCACCATTGACATTTGCATCAAACTACTCAGCTGACTCTGAAGAACTTGTCAATTTTGTTCAAAGGCACACCAAATTTTCAAAGTCAATTTTTGGCTATGTGCACGAGTCCGCAACCTACAATGCGGATTGTGGGATCTTGAAGTTTATAATTTGTCAAATTTTCATTCCGCAATCCGCCATTTGCGGCATACAGGTTGCGGAATCACCGACTCGTGCACACAAAATATCTTCTCATCCCACATTTTGCGGGATGCAGGATGACAAAATTATCAAAATTTGTTTTTGCATGTTCCCGCAACAAAAATCACAAAATAAAAATGGGATAGTTAAAAAAATTTACAGAGATGTTGTCATTTATTTCAATTCTCTTTTTTCACCTATGAGAGAGGTTGTCATTTATTTCCATTTTCTTGTTTCTTCCATGAGGAAGGGTCTAATTTCTTGCCTCTACTGTATTTTTGAATTTTTTGTTGTTTAAATTATTGTTCTGATTTAGCATTTTAATCTTTATGTTGTGTGTCACTTCATTTCTTGTTGAATTTCAATTCCTATTATAATTGAGACAAATAGTGCCTAGACAATTAAGTGATACACCGAGACACAAACTCGAGGCATCAATTTATCTGTTTGCACAAAGCAGCAGGCTTCTAGAGGTGTTTGAAACATAAAACCTATCGTTCAATTTATCAATTTATCAATTTAATTTAATATTTTATTATTAATTTACCATTTACCATTTAGTTTCCTCAATCTGTAAAGGTAAATTGATAATCAATTTATCAATTTACTTTTCGGAATGCGGAAAGCAGAAAGCGGAAAGGTAAATTGATAAATTGATTATCAATTACCTTTCCACTTTCCATAGGATATACTGAGAGACTCCTATACTGAACAGGTTAAGTTGCTCAAATGTTGGATAAGTTGTGGTTTTTTAACAGTTCAAGAATTGTATTTCAATATGATTTATATGGAGAAAAGATTTGAAACGCTCGCATTGGATAACTGATTGTTGAAGTTCAGAATTTGTGAATCAACTATCACATCAAAACACATCAAAACTAAAAAATGAATGTTGTCTTATGCAAAAAAAAAAAATTGAACACAAACCTACCATACCCTAATGTCCAAAATAGCAAATGAAAGTCCAAGAGCCATAAAATACATTTTAAAGGTGGAGATTATACACATGTTTGTTGAACACTTAATTCTTAAAAACGAGCATTTTTTAAAATTTTAAGTAAATTCAAGATGTGTATTACAACATTATGAAGGTACATAAGAAATATAATTCACAACCCTTTTTTATAGTTTTGCGACATATACAGAAATACTATGTGTTCAAATACAAACATGTTAGTGTTCCTTTTCAATTTCCGACAATTCGGTACTAGGAAATCTATGTCGTATGTTCTGCAATAAGGAATATACTAACATCCAATATCAAAATTTGCAACATAAGCAGAACTAGAATCTCAAAACTGGGAAATCGAAAATCTGTTAAATAGGAAAAAGGTCATCTTATTTTTATGAACAGACACTCAATTTATACACAATGATAATGTTGAACCAACTAAAACATGGAAACATTTGATAGGTTTCTGTAGGTAAATTTGCAATCGTTGTAAAAGTGAAAAGCCTTTAACTTTGAATAATGCTTTAGCAGTGTAAAATACTTGATGCTTAAAAGACCTGGAATGGAAAGATGCTTAGTTGGGGTATTTCGGTGTAGAGAAATCTCCAACTGTGAGAAAGAACAAAGCATTTACACTCCCATGTCTCTCCAGAAACTATAGGCCTTTCGTTGCAAGTAGCAGTGCGAACTTATCTTCCCATCTCTTCCCATTCTGGGCTTTGATATCATCACGTTGTGAGTTTCTTCTTTGGCAGCCATGACAGCGGAACTAATGACGCTGACGAGTGCAGTTTTTGTGCAAATAAAAAATCATAAATGAGGTCCAAATGATTTTTTCCTCGATAGGAGGGTCTATTTATTCACTGAATCTTACAAATGTAATCATGAGTTCAGGAATTTCTTGATGTAGTATATATCTATAACTTGGTATTAACGTGATTTGTATATAATTCCCTTATCTCCTGCAACACGCAAAAGATCACATAAACGGTGATATGAAAGCTCGGAATGGGAGTAGAATCCGAGATGTTAATAATATTGGATTTGAATGATTTGGTCTTTGAAGCGGGTGATACTGACAATGATTTAATGATCAAGCAAGTTAGTTCACATATATTATGTCATCACATTATTCGCAGAAGTTTTTGTTATCCTCATTCTTTGGAATTTTGCTCAATGATCTTAGACAAAACTGTTTTATACACAATTACAATGTTGAAGAAGCTAAAAAAGAACAAAATACGTCAATAATAATTATTTTTATAATACAAAAAAGGTAGTAAACACCAAATTGTAATGGTACAAAGTGATGTGTTGGACATTTATGTACGCTACAATTCTCACCCATTTCCATACGTTTTGCTAGCTAAATTTCCAAACATTTTCCTAGCTAAAGTGCATGTGTTTTTGCACTTCATTTGTTCTTTAGCCCCTTCTTCGAAAGTAAAACTCCCAAGTTATCTTCCCATCTCTTCCCATTCCGACCTTTGGTATCACCATGTTGGCATTTTTTTCTTTGGCAGCCATGAGAGGGGAAGTAATGACGCTCAAGAGCCCAGTTTTTGTGCATATAAAAAACCATAAATGAGGTCCAAATGATATTTGCCTTAGTAGGAGGCTCTATTTATTCGCTAAATATTAGAAATGCTATCATGAGTTTGGGATTTTAATGATGTAGTATATATCTATAACTTGGGATTAATGTGATCTGTATATAATTCCATTATCTCTTGGAGACCGCGAAAGGTCACTTAAACGGTGATATGAAAGCCTGCAAGGGGAGGAGAATCTAAGATGTTAAATATGTTGCAGTTGAAATATTTGGTCTTTGGAGCGCATGATGTTGACGATGATTTAATGATTAACCAAGATATTTCATATATAATGATTAAGCAACAAGGATATCTTTATACCATCATAAGAAGGCATCAATAAAGTGACAAATGTCAAGTTTACACACTATGGGATAACTTAAAGCTGACAACAGGTGAGGGTCTGTGAATCCGATGGATTTGCATGATGGATTGAATGTACCCACGATCGGGCGGTCTAGATGAAGGCAGGTTCCAAATCGAGGGTCTGTGTTGATTCCGTTGAATTAAATTCTGCAGATAAAGATAAGAAGCTAATCCACTGTGAATATAACTGGAGAAGAAAATGAAATATATGTGGTCCAAGATCAGTTGATGAACCAAATGTCTCACCGTGGATGAAATGTCCCGATGAACATGGTACAGAAAGGACATTCCCGTGTATGATATGTTTTTTCTGACCAGTAATTGAGTCCCCAGACACCATTCACAACATTCTATAGGTCAAGATTATGTTCCTAGCATCATTTGTTGTCCCAACTCCGAGGATCCATCATGAAATTTAGATATTTGAAACAGTAAATATTGCCTCTACATGAAACAAAGAAAGGCGGCTAGCCGAATTTGTTCTTATCCCACCTGCGCCATTTGCGAAAGGGCGAGGAAGGTCAAGTCCAAATGACTTGATCCACCTGAGCAACAACACGGGAGAACACCTAAGGTCTTATCCATGGCCAGTATGATAATTGAATATCAGAGGAGATGACTAGAATGGACTTTTCGCAAGCAGTGAAGATCCTCGCTCACTTGTCAATTGTATTATTGTTATGATTGCTAGTTGTCATGTGTGCAGCTATGCTAGTAAGGTCTTTTCTGCTCTGCCTGGCTCACCCTATATAGCATCACCGTCCGGAGCTGCTGAAAAACGAGGATGAATGAGCACTGAAAGAAAGGCCAAAAGTGCAATAGTTGTATGGTTCCACAAGCTCATTTGTCAGGGGGTACTGATGGTTGGCGAATATGAAATTATGTTCCTTTATCATCCTAGATGTCTGCACCAGGAAATTTCCAACCATCAAAGCCCGCATGTGATGCACTTTGAATATTCCTGAATAGGAATACTTCCAGCTGCATAATACAACACTTTTCCTGTCTCTGGAGTGTGTCCCTAGAAATCCTCGAAGAGGTCAGGGCTTCCAAATTCCTCCTGCATGGGGACCATGTTCAGCGACAGGAAGTCGGAGCGAATGCTCGTACTAGGGTGGTGGGTGTCTGAAGTCTTCATCACCTCATTTGTAATTCCCACTTGCTAATTTTCTCTAAGGTGGTGATGAGGTTGAGGACATACTCCACTGTATTGCCTATTGGAGAGCCTATTTAATGGGAGGTGAGGAGAACAAGAATGCTTGTCTCCAAGAACCCTCACACAAAAATGTTACTAACACATAGAGGAAATGTGGACAAGGATAAGCAAAAAAAGCACATAAAGTCCTTTGGCAGTAGGAAACCACGCAGAAAGGCACTGTTGAGCACGAAACACACAGGCAGGGAAGGACACATGGCTGAATCAATAGATACACGAGTGGTTGAGCCCAGTGTGCTTATTGGATCCAACGTTATACCTTTCGGTAATTTTATGCTAATAGAGTTGCAAATTCATTATAATTAATATATTTCACAAGAGTTTGAGTGTTTTGGGGTTTCAAACCATAGTCATATCATAATATTAGTTGGTTAAGGTTTGTTTATCATTAGTTTATTCCAAAATAGTACTTGCTTATAACAGCAATCTTAATAGTTTATGGTTAAACTTGCGGTCATAATAATTCAACAAAATAGAAGAAATATTGAAAAAATTTCTGCAAACATTTGATTTGTTTATCATAGTAGGGTTTTTAAAGTAATTACATTTTTGTAAAGGTTATAAATAATAATGTTCTGCATCTCAAATCCCGCATCCCGCAATGCGGGTTGCAAGAGCTTGAAATTTATTATTTGCAAGTTTTCCATCCCGCAACCTGCATCCCTAAATTTCGGAATGCGGGATGAAAAACTTGCAAATAATAAATTTCAAGCTCCCACAACCTGCATTGCGGAATGCGGGATTCGAGATTCGGGATTCGGGATTCGGAACATTATTATTTATAACCTTTACATTATTATTTTTCAATGTTTTCTTTGAAGAAATTCAATGGAATTTTATCACATGCATTCAATTTCAAGAGAAAAAATGGTCAAAAAGAGTCTGTGACTTATCATCATTGCCAGTTTGGTGAAGCCCCCACGTCGAATCACAAATACTTTTCAGATGGCGTATTGACAGCGTACTAATTAAAAAATGGGAATTATTTGTTTTGTAATTATGGAAAAGGATTTGTCATTTCTATGAGAAAATCACTTCCTCTTTCAGTGTCCTGTTTACATCTACATTAGATCTCAGATTAAGTTGCATTACGGAACTTCATATCCTTTTAACATGTCAAAATTATAGTGAGCTCACAAAGCTTCTCTCCAAGCTGTTTGAGTATAGAAAGACAATTTTAAAACAAACTAAATAATTAATTTTTCTAGGTCCAATAAACCAAAGTTTGGTCTAAAAAGATGTTAACTATCATCATCATCAATATAAATTCTGTATTCCATAAAATATGCAGGCTGTTTTATATGTAATTTGCTTATGTTTTGTTTTCTTCAAGAATCAAAGGGTGATGGGGTTTTGTTTGCAGGAGAATTGGAGGATGTTGAATGGATAGTCCTTTATCTTAGTGGATGCCAGGGGAAAATCAAGGGGACTTCTTCTAGGTTGGAGGTCCCGAACCTTCCATTTATTGAATGTGTGGGCTGATCATCGACCAATCTGCATACCGCTAGTTTTTTGGGCTTACTAGCTAACCCCCGTCAATTGAGGGTCATAACGATCATAAGGAAACCCTAGCAAGGTCATCACGATCGTTTTCTTATTGCTATTAATTTTGGTCTAACACCATGTGAACACTATAGGAATAAATATTCCAGATCATATCATGCCCAAGCAACATTGTGTTATAGTGGCAGCATGGATATTTGTTAACGTCCAAATGCACTGCCCTCTAATTATATTTTGGGTTCTTAGACCTGTTTATTTATACCGTTTTCAGATGGGATCTTTCGTTGATAGACAACCTTCCCAACTACATGAAAATTGCGTTGGATATTTTCTTCAAGACATCCAATGAACTGATTGCTGAAGTTCTAAAAGAGCAAGGGCAAGATATGGCAGCCTACATATGGAAAAATGCAGTATGTACTGTTAATTATGAAGAACATTTTGTTCAAAACCATCAAATTCACAAAACCATCAAAACTTTAAAAACTTGTGGGATTTTGAATTTTAATATTTTCGAAGTTTTCATACCGCATCCCGCACTCCGCAAATGAGAGATGCGGGATGCGGGATCACAAAACCACCACACTTGCATGAACAAAAACCTTTCTGCATCCCGCATCAATATAACGTAACCTCAGGTTGCAGTAGTCGAGTTATTCCTTAATGAATCTTCTAGACTTCATGAATAGGTGCTTTGAAGAATTTCAAAGTTAAAAAAGGTTCCATAAAAAAACACAAGACACTTTGCCTGCTAGTGGATAATACCACATCCAATTTGATCCAGCACCTCGTCAAACTGAACCAAACGCAAGACTTCGAATCGAGAATGTTTTGCAATGTTAAAGCCTGAGTGTTTTCAGAACATAGTTCAATTGGACACACCATGGTACAAAATAAAGCCTAGGCATTTTAATTCCATGCCACTTTCTTCTGTATTTGCTGGATCACAGGATATACTAACTGAAAATTTTAACCATGGAAAATTTAACTCGCCAATCAAAATGCGACACGTGTCGAAAGGGTGATGGCCAGGGAGACAAGGAATCTTTGAAACTGCGTCTCCATAGAGAAAACGCCTTCTTCAAGACATCCAATGAACCAATTGCTGAAGTTCTGAAAGAGCAAGGGTGAGATATGGCAGCCTACATACACAAAAATGCAGTATGTACTGTTAATTATGAAGAACATTTTGTTCAAAACCATCAAAACTTAAAAAACTTGCGAGATTTTGAATTTTAATATTTTCAAAGTTTTTCATCCCGCATCCCGCACTCCACAACTGCGGGATGCGGGATCACAAAACCATCGCACTCGCACAAACAAAAACTTGTATGCATCCCACATCAATATAACGTAACCTTAGGTTGCAGAAGAAGAAGATGATGATAAATGAATGAGAAGCATGATGTCATTGTTTCAAACTTCTAACATTTCATTTCCCGGAGAAAAAGTGATGGCCAAAACTGATGGTGTTCCCATTCTCATCAAGACCAAAACTGATGATGTTCCCAATCTCGTCATGACTGAATATGAAGCGGCATATATCATAGACTAGATAACACTTTGATTGCCAGTGGATAATACCACATCCAATTTGATCCAGCACCTCGTCAAATTGAACCAGACGCAAGACTCCAGATGGAGAACATTTTGCAATGTTAAAGCGTCAGTGTTTTCAGAACATAGTTCAATTGGACACGCCATGGTACAAAATAAATCCTGAGCGTTTTAATTCCATGCGGCTTTCTTCTGTATTTGTCAATAACACTTCAACTTCCAGTAGACAATATCACATCCAATTTGATCCAACACCTCATCAAATTGAATTAGATGCAAGACTCCGGATCGAGAACATTTTGCAATGTTAAAGCTTGACTGTTTTCATAACATAGTTCAATTGGACACGCCATAGTACAAAATAAAACCTGAGCGTTTTAATTCCATGCCGATTTCTTTCGTATTTGCTGGATCACGGGAAATACTAACCAGAAATTTTAACCATGGAAAATTTAACTCACCAATCACAATGCGACAGGTGTCGGAATGGTAAAGCCAGGGAGACGAGGAATATTTGAAACTACATCTCCATAGAGAAAATGCCTTCGACATAAATGTAATATTCAACATTGTATGCTTGTGATGAAATAAGGGGATAAAATAAAATCAATTATGCTTCCTACATTTATATTATTTCAATGAGTGATGTTATTATAGATTTAAGAGATTCACAATAAAGGCAGAGGTTAGATTAAATTATTATAATATTTAATATAAATTAATTAATATTGCTAAATACTTAATCATTAATTAAAGAATAGGATATAGTACATAATATATAAGGTAGATTTTAATTGTTATAGTAATGGTATAAATTATTTGATAATTTTAATATTAATATAAATTTTAATAATATTTATTATTTTGTTTTCTATGATAGCAAAGTTTAAATTATTAATTAAATATAATAAGTTTTATATAATTATTGGTAAGGTTATTATCAATTTTAATTATACAATTATAAAAATATTTATTAGAATTTAATATATATTTTATAATATTAATAATTTAAAATATGATATTTAAATAAATTTTAAAAAATATAATATTAATATATTTTAAGTTTATTTTTATGTATTTATTTATATTTATATTAAAAATAATTTATTAAACTATTTAAATAATTATTAATATTTGATTTATAAAAAACTAAAATATTAATATTTAATAAATATTATAAATAGAATACCAAGTTTATTTATCTTTAGGACTTAAAAAATAGAAATTAAAATATAACTATAATATTTAATATTTACTAAATACTATAAATAAAATGCTAATAGTATATTTTAGAATTTAAAGAGTTTATTATTTTAATAATATGTGAAAAAAATAGAACACAGAAAATAAAATAGAAATTGAAAGAGACTGCTTAATACGTATTTAAATATGTTATAGTTAATTGGGATGTACCCTAGAGACTAAGAAATCCAACAAAATTGTACAAATTATGCACGACAAGAAGAGAGAAGGTCGTCATTGATGCCCAACAAAGCACTAATGTAAGCAGAGGAGTCATTCAATCCCACCTCTCTAAAAGTTTCTCGTGACATGGGATAGTACACGCATTTTACATAAGAGTTAACGTGAACGACCCACTTCATTGAAAATGAGTTCCTTTCTTGTTTGGCACACTCACAACAACGTGTTAGGCTGGAACGGATATATCTAGATGGAAAATTGTTTATTATGGATATTTTACTATAGATTATTAAATTTATTAAAAACCAAGAGATTAATATGGATATAATTTTCAAATCGCAATTCATACTAAGATAATTTATCATTTTTGAAAAGTTATTAACATTATAGCATTATCATATTAATGCAAGTTATTAACATTATCACATTAATGCATACTTTAATCTATGTAGACACAACGACTCGACAATATGCTAAATTCAACCCATAAACATATATGTGGCTAAAACAATAAGTGGTGTCAGCAAAATAAAGAACCAGATTGCTAGCTACCATGGCAAAAGCTTCTATAGGAAAATCGATGTCTTTTTGTTAAACAAATGATTAACATTCATCTAGGCAAAAAAATATAGTGACATTGTATTGTATTACAAGTAGTAGTAGCACTCGAGAAGTGGTGGAATATGGCAGTTGCCTCTGCCATTGCTAGTAGCAAGGAAAATAGTGCTTACTAGTTCGCTACTCATACAGAGACCCATAAGCTCAAGGTTAGTGTACTCATGTAAGTGGTGTCTTACCTTATTTGCATTTTATTGTTTTCTATTCCTTTCATTTATCAGTGGTTGTTAGATCCTTTGAGCAAAGAGATTGAACATATGATATTTGTATTTATGTTCTATGTTTTTATAATCAAACAGTATAATGAGGATGAACTGCAACAGTTGTTGTGTCCTCTGAAAGGGATATAGTGATTCATGTGTCCTTCACTGCATAAGCATCGTATGGATTGACAAATAGCATTATCATGCAATGACCCTAAGCATTTGAGGTCTGGTAATTTTCTCTGAATCTAAATCTAAATCTTGACCTCTCTCACTTCTAGGGATATTTATAAATTCGGATATTGACATCAAATAAACACGGGCTTAATATATGCATTGAGGTTGCAGAGGCATATTTCTTTGATGTAATGTCCAGATTGCAAAGTAGTTATATCCACAAACCCTTTTTTATTCAATATGATATGTAGTTGTAGATTGCTTACTTAAATTTTACATATGCCACAACTAGCCCAACTTTCTACCATATGCATCCCTAAATTTTATAAACATATTTAATTCAGGGTATGCTTTCAGTCTTTTTTCTTCTTTAATTCATATACAATCATGTCAATTCCATGTTTATTTATAAATGTTAATTGTATACATTCTATGTTTTAGATCCTTTATTTGTCCATTGTTTTTTTTGGACCTTTTTAGATTTAAATTTTAAATTTTAGAAAAGTGCTTGGTGCAAAGTGAGAGGTAAGCACAACAACTTAGAATTGGAATAGCTCACAAAGAAATACTCTAAAGGGTTTAGGTACTTGGGATGAGCCAAATTAAAGAAGTAAATTTATGAAATCTTGCAAAACTATGCACCTATAGAGTTGAAGTCCAAACTGCCCAACAGTTTCTCTTTCCATTTCGCAAGCTCTCGTCCTCCTGTCAAGCTATATCAATGTTCTCTTGGTTAGGATTTAGAAAAACCAAGAAAATAACACTTGAATCGCCACTTTAGAGAAAATTAACTATTATACCTAGTCTTTCTAGGAGCAAGAGTTTGGACTAGTGATTGAAAGTCTTCAGCCAAATGACAGTTTGAGCAAGCAGAAGATAACATGAAATATTGAGGAACAATAGGAACGTATCAAACGATGTGAACAAGTTATGTCCTGTCATACCCTATAATAACAATAACACCAAAATCGATCTATGACTCTGTATATCACTATGACCATGCAATATTTATGAAAACTCTAAGGGCTGGCTCCTCATACATCATCGACAGACGACGAAGGATTGAGTAGAACCATCCCCTTAATTATTAACACCTTCGATGTAATTATTGGAAATATTTCATTTAAATTTTGTTTTTTTACAACTTCTTAAATTTCATTTTTAAAAGACTATTATCTTTGTTTCCATAAATTTTGTTGTAATCATTTAAAAATATAAAAAATGATTATTATTTTCTTCTTATTTCATAATAAAATAAAAATAAAATAAATAAAATTATATTGATCCTAAAGTGAAAATAAATACATGGTTTAATTATCATTACTAAAATGAAATGAGTACATGCATTGATTATAGTTTGAAAATATACATATTTAAAATTTAAACACGTGGATGCTAAGTACATATTATTTTCCTATTCATCAAGGCATTATTGATTATTTCCTGTTTACATGATGAGTGTAAACCTAAATTTGGAGATGTAATTTTTTATTTTTTAATCATTATTTTAAACTACTTTAGGTCAAATTTATTGTAAATCTAAATTTGGACATGTAATTTTTTATTTTTTAATCATTATTTTAAACTACGAGTAAAATTTATACCTTTAAAGTATTTTTATAATGTCTAAATTAGTTTTATTTTGAATGAAATAAATTTCGTATATTTAATTATGTTAATAAAAGTATATAATTTGTTATTAAAATTATCGATATTATTGTAATAAAACAAAAGGATTAAAGTATTTTTATAATGTCTAAATTAGTTTTATTTTGAATGAAATAAATTTCGTATATTTAATTATGTTAATAAAAGTATATAATTTGTTATTAAAATTATTGATAATATTGTAATAAAACAAAAGGATTTTATAAATGGCTTTACAATTTTATAATTTTTTTTACAATTCCTTAGAAAAAAATTAGTACTTCCTAATTATAGCTATGGTTGGTTTTTCTTATAAAACTTAAAGGTATCAACAAGACAAGGTTTAATTTTATTGGAAACACCTGCAACATAAGTGAAGTCTCACCCGAGATACCTATAAGAGCTGTAGGAATCAAGTTTCTGCAGTGGTAAAGGGGATCTTTCTATGTTAAACATCGACATACATGTAATCACACATCATTATCAACAGATTGTTACAAATGATGCATAGACTCACAATATATCCATAATGTAATACCCCTAACTATTTTGATATTATTATGAGTGTTATTTACTTCTTTAAGTAATAATAATGAGTTAAATTTATGTATACCTAGAAATTGGAAGTTGTAATAGCTGAACAACTATTGACATAAATTTAGGTTTAAAACAGTTAATAAACCTACAACATTCTCTAAGGAGACAAGTGGCCAGTATTCAGGAATCAATTATTGGTATAAAGTCCTAGGAAAAACAAGAAAGGGGGATTCTTTTCTTGGGATGAAAAAAAGAGCTGCTAGTGATCGCCTTGGGGGTGAAGGCTCTAAGAGAAATCATGGAAAGTACAAGGATGCCAGTGAGCATCACGATGATCTTAGGCTCCTTTTGCAGAACTATTAGTGAGGCATATGAGAATGCTAGGTTCTGAGATAATTTATTCCTATCAATACTGGTGATGACTCGAGGTTGAGGTGAAACTTTGTTAAACCTAAAGGTCTGGGCAAGGGGGTGAAACTGAGCAAGAGCGCTTCAGGTTTCTAAGGTAGGGCGTTGTGAAGCTATTACACCTACCATTTCCAGATAAGTATCAAACTATGAACTCATTTCCTTAATTAATACATTTTACTTGCTTTTTACATCAATTTTGAAATGTAATGCGTATGCAGAGAAGGAAGGAATAATTTAATCATGTCTCCTTTATGATTTAAGATTAGGGTTAGTGTTATGGTAACATTAGACAAAGAACCATGCTATTATTCCCTGTTGCATAACCCTAATCTTGTTTTTGCTTATATCTATCTGTGTATAGAGGTAGTAAGCAATTCATATTGCTAAGAAGAAACTCGGGCGGTAGTACATAAACCTAATATATTACACAAAAATCATTACTCAACCGAAAACTGCTAACTGGAAATTGTTTAGTGTTGTATGAAAGTTTATTATTATTATTTTATCAGAGGAAAATATATAGTATAATCCATGAAACCAAATTATAAAAGTTAAACTGGTTTAGTAGCGTTAATTAAACTATTATGGGAATATTGTTTGTCGCCATGATAAATAATGAGGAAACCAAAATTAGAGTTTTAAACAATATAAAGAAACTCATAATAACCGACTGTTATATTACATAAACCCTGGAATGAATTACATGGCAAAGCCGCGTAGAGGGTTTCCATTTGCAACATAGATTATATTCTGAGAGCTGAATAGTAAGTATATGCACAAAAATAAATCAAACCCTAGGAGTCGAACAGAGGGTTACTATAAGCAAACAGAGAAAGCCATGACATGAGCATTTTCAGTATCTCTCAAACCTTAAAAACAAACATTGACCAATAAATCTCCATAAACTAAGTATTACTCAACGTTGCACAACATAAAACCATAACCCAAAAAAAATATGCAACGAAGGAACATATTACATTAATCCATCAATAACCTAGTACAAGCTACAAAAACTCGGTAGATTGTATCAAAAATTACCATAGTACTGAACAGATGTATTATGGAGTCCATCTATGGGAAAAAACACTTGATAACATATCGATTTAGTGTAGTCATCCTCAACTACAATCAAAATCCATGCGCTAGTATAAACTCTTCACATTTTTCCATATCTTCCATACGTATACGTTTTCAAGGAGATAGAACAACAAGTTTGAAACAACAACTTACCTTTTGGAGTTGGAAGAATCCCAGCCATAGCTTGAACTCCTACAGTAGTCAATAACATATATTAAATTTTGAAACCATTATTAACTTGCAACTATCAATTATTAGCAGGGTTTGGTTTGTACATGTGTATGTTTTCTATACGTTGAGCAATTGCAATGATATGGTGGAAGCAAAAACTAATTATTTCCTCGACAGTGGTGGTGCCAACATTTTGGTGGCCTCTGTTGGCAGAATCAGAGCCAAAACCACTCTTTGATGAGAGTGTAAACCCTGGAGAAACTCACCTAACAGCAAGAAAAATGAATTGTCGACTGAGCAGCATTTAAGGGGTAAGTGAAGAATAAAGTCAACTTCACTTTATAGTTGGAGACCACTATCAGAATTGACAGGTTATAGAATTTATTTAAATCACCACTTCCGACCCTTAACACTATAGTCAACTAGCATACTTTAAGTTCTAGCTTGAATCTCGACCTTGAACCCATGTAGTGTTCTTGTAGAAAGGGTGTAAACATTCCCTCCATGCAGGTTAGGTTCGGCCTCCTGCAGAATAGAAAAAGAAATTATTTAGCATTTCTGCTAAGTAAGTTGTCGATACAAACTTATAGGTTTATCTCGCTCAAACTGGAGGATTTTAATATTGCAAATTTTTGGATCAAGTACTTACTGATTATTATACCTTAAATGAAGATACCAACTTATGATTGACTTTAGATTTACTTATCCCATGTTTGTCTTTATGGTAAAAAAAAATTTGCACATGTTTAGAGGAGTGTTACACATAAGATTTATTAAGCCTTTTTTATTCAATTACTTAATCAGAAGGTAGCATGTTATCATAAGTCACAACAATACACAAAATAAAGCATTTACACAATGAGCATGCACCATTTGACACAAGAAGTTTAACGTGGAAACCCATACGAAAAAAACCACAAAAGTGTTCATTAATTAGCAATATTTGGTCCTGGATGCTTTATCCTACGCACAAATCCTGTGGACATCTCTCCACAATATCCATTACATTTAGTCTGTGCACACAGCCTATGGATCAACAATACTTCCTCAACTCTTATTCATCTCTTTCATACAATGCACACATTCTGTTGACATTACAGACTCTTCCTCGCATCAACATCTAGCTTTCTCCATACAAACTCGACCAAATTGAACAACACAAAACTCAACTTACTAAATTGAAGGGAACTAAACAGAACTGAACTATACTCACATAACTAAACCAAAACTAACAGAATAGAACAAAACTGGAACCCCCACAAATCCCAACACTTTACATTTTTAAAGGCTCTACTGGGTGCATTTACATCCCGCACCCACTACCCGAAAGTGGACAACCCTTCTAACTAACTCACTGACTTTACCATCTAACTTTATCAGTGCAATTACTTTTTCCCAAAAAACTACCAAAATTGTCGGAGCCGACCATTTCAATCCGCGCTTCTTCGCAACCTCGTTCACACTGCGACTAGGTTTACCATCTTAGAACCAAAACTTGTTTAATTTTTACTTGGGGCCAACTAGCCCCCAACACTCACATGTGGCTCACCTCAATCCACCTCATATGGAAACTTCTTTCATGTTCAGCTTAGCGTGAAATCTTGGAGTATTTTTGTTACATCCTTGGTATGTCGCTGAACATCCTCCTTAACCTTGGCAACTCTCACAAGAATTCGAGAACTTAGATGTTCTAAAACATCCACCATATTTGTATCTACAACTTTCTTAACTTCAATATGAACTGGATGAATAGTCGGCGTTACCTGCTTTGCTTCATCCTAAAGCTCCGCGACATGATCAATTCTTCTTTGTGATTGTGTTCAGAGTTTGGAAACTTGTTGCTGCAATAGTTTAAGCTCGACGTCCTTACCCATCTTCTCACTCAATGACAATGTTTTCAATGAGTGTCGCAAATTGGTCAGACTTGACTCTGTTGCATGAAGTCTCTCTGATATTTCATGTGGCTCAACATCATCCATCAAGGCCTCCCATGCATGGGACACTTGCTCATATCCTTTGGCACAAAGTGCCTCAGCCTGTTGAATCTGCCTTATATCTTCTTCGATTATCACTCATCACTCAGCTAGTACTTTGGGTGGTGTACTGGGAAGAAGTTTGGAACCTAACTCTACAATATTCTGGAAGAAATCATTAGCAAATTCCCACAATTTGAATACACATGCTTCAGCAAGCATTTTGGTTGCAAACCCAACCTATGGAACTTCTCGAAAGGAAATACCCACAACTTAATCAAGTAACTTCCTATCCTATTGCCACTTATGTGCTTGCATCTATTTATCCTCTAGTTGAGTTTGCAATGACGACACTGTGTTATTTTCCTACTTTAGTTGTTTTCACATCGTATTTTCTTAGGCCTTGATTTATTCAACTACGGCTTGTTGAATACTGTGCAACATAAACATGGGTAGCACAGGCATATCTACCCCAACATAGCCAATATCCTAAACCATATTATCGATCTTCATCATGCCCAGATCAAGTGTTGTGGGAACTATCTGGTCTTCATGTTGTTGCCGAGACATTGGTATCTCTACCAGATGATCATCATATGGGCCATCTTCTTGCGATTGTGTTGGTTTGTTACTAACCACAACTCTAACTTCATTCACAACCTTACAAAGACTTTTAAGTAAGTCAGTGAATCCATCAAAGAGCTTAGTATGCTAGATATCACTTTTCTTCCTCGTTTCATCAACGACTTTAGCCATTCTATCTTCCAGTAAGTTATATTCATCATTAGTCAACCTAACAGAAGCGGAGTCCTTGACGCCCTTCTGATTCTTCCTGCTCTTTTTCTCTATCTTGGTCATTTTTCGCTTCCCCGCCACATCCGGATCTGTTGGGGTAGCGCTCGACTCTTCATCATTATTGTGTTGAGAGCTAGGCATGTTATCTTCTGCTTGTGGGCCGCCTGGCTAGGTGCCTGATGTACCCTCCTATTGCAGATCAATTTCATTAGATAATAGATCATATGTGATAGGATGCTTCCATTCTTCAGGCCAATCCTGAACTATTGCATTAATTTCCTCCTCTCATAGCTAGAATGTAGTGTTTAACCACTAGTGTTGGGGATCTCGCATTGGCTGAAGATATAGATGGTGTGTCCCTGCAGTAAACTTAATGATATTCTTGTACTCTTGGATAGTCTCAGTAGCAATCCTTGACTGGCTCCCAATGTGATGCCTTAATTCATCAACATGCATATAAAACTCAATATTGTTCTCCTATAGTCGCGATCGATTCTCATCAAACCATAGGCTTTGATACCATGCCCCTTGACATGGTACATTTATTTCCATGCCTTGGTAATTCGGCAGTTCGTCCAATGTGACAAAAGAAACTAAGATAAGCAATCAGGAATAAGTAAAAGGTGTACATCATTCATGTGCATCAATTGTGTCAACTAATAATTCATTCAGTAGGAATGTTACCTAATTCATTGGTACTCTTGTAGTATTAATTTGTCACAGTAATCTAGGGACTAAAACACAGTCTCATAAGAGATTTCAGACAATAAGGCATGAAAATGGTATAATTGTGCTACAAAATGGGTAGCCGCTCTGTATAATCAATAAAGAATGAGTAATACAAAACAATGATCATGCTGCAAGCATGAATGAAAAACCAATTCGAAGTCCCAAGGAGGTCATTCGAATTGAATGAGTGAGTCTAGCTTAACTGAATGTAAGCCACAGTCAACACTCAAGTTAACCATTGATCAAAACCCTAATTGACTCAAATGACCCTTACCTGAAGTCGGAGTGCAATAAATGACTGAGTCTAACTGAAAGTAGCTCAGACACATGTCACTGCAAGCCAACCAACAAGTGGTAGCGCATCAGTGACTCCAATGAACCTCGATGAGGTTAACTAAAGTGTAACTAAACATCAGAAGTGGTTGGAGGCACCCCTTTTGACTCCAGTTCATTAAATAATCAATAAATAATCCATTTAATGAAGGAAGGTGCCTTCACTGCTCTGTTTAACTGATTGTAACCATCAGTTAGCAATATGGGGCATTAATGACACTCATATCACCCCCAGAGTGCTCTAGTTAGCCTCCCCAAATGTAGGAGAAGGCTAATTTAGCCTCCTTGACTGAAGGTAGGCGTGGGTGTGCTCATGTTGATGTCATCTAGTGCTCCTCTTATGTCAATTAAGTCAATAAAACTTAGGATAGTGGTTTAACTAGGCAAAATTGACCAAAATGAGTGTGTATGGTGGTAAATGTGTCCAACATGTAGTTCATTACTCAGCAGTAGTGATAGTACCAACAGTTCCCTAGTTCAGTCTCATTTTTCGTATTAGTTTCCTCGAAAAAACCTTAGATGCAAATTTAACACCTTGATCATTAATGGAGGCTATGGAAAATCCCTGCTTACCTCACATGAGATTATACTTCTCCTTCATCCAAGTAATAATGATTTTGTCCTAGTCCTTGCCAGCAAAGAATGGTGTCAGATCAACACCTGCCTTGGGTAAGCTTGTAATAGCATTTATGAGGTCGACATCGACAGAGATTCTTGTATGTAACCACACACACCCTCCATGAAAAAAAACCAGCAACTACTTCACGCATGTGTTAATTTCGGCAATTCAACCAAAATGGGGCATGTACAGCAGAGACAAAATGCCCGACTTATCTAAACCACGATCCCAATCCATCGGTACCAACTGAATAGGCCCTCCCTCCACCAGCTGCACTGATGTCTTATACTTTGACATGTGAACTTTAGGGAACTTCTCTTAATATTTAAACATGCATCATTAAATAATACATGAGAGAACAAAATTCTACATAGAAACACATTTAACATAGACACACAATGTTTGTGTCAAAAACCCAAAACCAGGAAAAACCACCATAATATATCTATTATCTCCCTTGACCTAAATCGGCCAAGTCGGGCCAAGTGAGCTAGCCACCACTCACCTCCAGGCTACTTTACAATGAAGCCTCTTAAAGCCTTATAAAGGATTCTCTACATGAAATACCATGGGAAAATACCATTGGCCACCAAATACCATGGAAAAACACCATGTGCTACAAGAAACCATGTGCCCAAACCATTTGATATACCTAAATTACCTTTGACTTGTTCCCGATTCAAGGTTAACCCTAACAATCCCCCCTTTAAACTTGACTTGGAGTAAACACCAATCCCCCATGAATTTGTTGAAATATTGTAACTTTGAAGAATATTCTATATGTATCTTTTTTTGGTCCTCGATGGTCGTACCGGGAGAACCACTTGTATTACTTTGTACCCTGATGCTTCTAATCAGAATAACTAATAAGAGTCATGAGGTAGTCCCCTCTAATTGTAAAGGTGGGTCATTAGCACCCAGTGTGATTACTTGATCCTACCTGTGTAACTCGAGCCTACACTTCGAATTTAATTATTGAAGTGAACAGATGAATATAAATAGAGGTGTGGCGCTCCTCATTTGATACACACACTCTCACTTATAGTAGTGAATTTATCTTAAAACTCACCATTGTTAGTTTTATACACTGTACATTTTGTTTTATTGGTTTTGGGGTGAACTAATAAGATCCATGATGGTGCAAGAAGAATTACGTTTAACTCTATTATTGGTGTTGACTCTGCACTTATTCTTTTATTGGAATAAAATTTCATAGTCACTATATTACCTCCAAGAAGAAGCACAAGTATGCAACTATTTATATGGATTACTTTGTCCTCACATCCACTTTTAGCACAAGTGCATGTACAAATTTGAGTATGCCTTACCCTAACCATAATTCTAATTTCCATACTTGATGATCCACTATCGTTGGTCTCAATAGATCTCATAGAGCTCAATTGTATTGTATTGTCCAAGTGGTGCACCACTATCATTGTGTCTTTTGAATTGCTTCCTACCCTTGCCCTTTTGGAGCCACCAAGTGCAAAACTACTAGAAATAAATATATGTGTAATTAGATGTACCATTCAACATTTGGGATTAAAATTTTCAAATGTAAGTGGAAGACTTTTCAAAATTATTGCTACCAAGTGTTCCTTGATATAGGTCAGTTTTATTATAAAAAAAGATAATGAACATTGGAAAAGTCAATGAGAAGAAAATGCGCATTGGAAAAGTTTATTTCTTAGAATATGTTATTGCATGTTGTCATATATGAGCACATATCTTAGTAAATTATGCGTATCACACACCAATATCTATATTATTGAACGGTCATCCAAAAGAAAACATATTTATATAGTGCATGTCCATTATTACATAGTCATAATTGTTGGACAAAATTTGATGTAATGCTACAATATCACATATGAAGGAACGATGCCAATAAGTTAGAGATGACCAAAACATACTCAACACGATTTTCGACAGCATCTATTGTGGTGAGTCCTAAGGCTCTTTCTTGCACATACTCAAGTTAAAAGGAAGCACTCGTGAAATAAATATCCTCAAGCTAAGATAACACTTCATTATCCACACTATGCCAAATTACCAAAAAAATTGACAACACTTTGTTTTAGTACTCGATGATAAAATCATTAACTCGATTTATCTTTAATGATGTTTTAACATCGTGATAAGTAGGAACCCATCATCAGTCCATGTTCATACATATAGAAATGAGTTGGATTGAGAACAAAATGAAGAAATATGCAATATTGCAAAAATAATACAAATACAATATTGGCTACATACCTAACTACAACACCTTTAACATGTACTATCTTTATAGTAAGGTCATATATGTTTACAAAGTCCATATTTATATAATAAAAGGATACACATATGGCCTAAACTTAGGGTTAGGGTTTTTTTCTTATTTTATAAATAGGTATTTCCCTGAATTTTTATGCATTTTGTTACACTTTAGCTTTAACGCAATCAATTTCAAGTTGTTATTATACTGAGATGAATTCCTTCATTATTATAGTATAGAAATCCCTATCCAACCAGAGTGAGTGGAGGAGCCCACACTCTTATGTTTATGTCTTGATATTTCCATTTAATTAAAAGTGTGGTTTCATTTTGTATTCAGGAATGCAAAGAATGGAATTGAAGATTAACTCAAGATTCATTTGTGTTGCACTATTTCTTCTTTTTCAAAAAAATTATTGGGAAAAGAAAATGAAAAAAAATTTTATAGTCATGCTTAATTAAGCCAAGGTCTATGATTTCTTCTAGTTATTCACAAAAAGTTAGAGGGTTATTGCAACAATAATTAGAGTGGAAAAGTACATGGATCATGTAAACCCACAATATCACTTCCACATGGATCATGTAAAAGTGCAAATAGACATTCAGACCTTTACAACCTATTCAATCCATAGAAACCAAATTTAGAAACCCTAGAAACCTAATATAGTCCTAAAAACCCTATAAACCTGATCTAGCCCTTGAAGCACTAATATAGCCCTTGAAACACTAATCTAACCCTAGAAACCTAATATATCCCTAAAAACACAAAGTAATGGATAGAAACCTAATTTATCCCTAGAAACAATCATTTAACCCTAGAAACACCAATATAACGCTAGAAACAAAATCTAGCCCTATAAACCCTGAAATCCTGATCCATATTAAAATTTCTTCTTAAGACTAGAATGAAAGTACTAGAAAGTTTTAAAAAACATCTCTAGATATAAATTGCTATGTAACATTAGATCGAAATTATGTAGGTGTATAAATTTGCAATCCTAAATTTTATACTTTAACACCATAATATACCCTTATACTATTGAGAGGGTGTTTCATTGCCCATTGTTGTAAGGATACATTACTTTTGCAATACCTTGCATTATTGCACAATTTCTCACATTTTCCATTTTTCATAGGTTTTCCTCATTTATTTATTGAACTTTAGCATTCAAAACCTTGCTTTCTTGTATCCTTGATTGGATTCCAAATCTTGAGAAATAGTAGTGCATACAACACTATGCATCTCCAATAGTGCTCCAATAATAGATCTAGAAAATTCCAAACAAAATAACTGCACATAAAATCTAAAGCAACTATGTGATTTATGTTCCCAATGTGATCAAAGTTTCTTGTTTTGAAGTTGTTGAAGATGTTTACAATGACATAGAGGTGCTTATTATACGACACTAACCTCACCTAATTTTAAATTATGAGCCTACAAGATAATGGAAAAAAAAATCTAAGTTGCACACCCACAAGGCCAAGGATAAGCCATTAAAATGTCATAAATAACCATAAAAAATTGCAATTATACATTTACCTTTACAACTTAATATATCCCTTGAAGCGATATTTAGAAACCTAATATATCCCTAAAAACCCTAGAAACATAAACTATCCCTAGAAACACTAATCTAACACTCAAAAACTAATCTAGAATCCTAGAAACCTAATCTAGCCCTAGAAACCCTAGAAACCTAAAGTAGCCCTAAAAACATTAATCTAACCCTAGAAAACTAATGTAGAATCCTAGAAACTTTATATAGCCCTAGAAACCCTAGAAAGAAAATCTAGCCCTAGAACCATGAATCTAATCCTAGAAACCTAACCTAGCCCTATAAACCTAATATATCCCTAGAAACCTAATCTATCCCTAGAAACGTTATTCTACCCCTAGAAACCTAATCTAGCCCCATAAACACTAATCTAACCCTATAAACCTAATTTAACCCTATAAATGCTACAAACAATGAGGTCTTTAATTCCTTGGCCTTTATCCCCAACGCATTGGCCATTATAGTCTATTTGGATCATTTATATGAATACATGTACTTGGTATACAATTCAAAACTACCAAAATAATCATTTTCTATATCAAACTGAGACATGTTAGTAAGGAAGTAGTTACAATATATCACTTAGTCATGCTACAACCATCTACTATCAAATTTCAAGGATTTCCTCTTCCTTAATCACTTAGACTTCAAATTTTAAATTTTGTGATTCATTAATATGGATGCTACTTTTTCACACATGTACAATAAAAGCCCTAGTTATCACAAGAGAAATACCTAACATCACACACAATAAATCTCTCCAAGAACATCCAAGATTATGAAATTGCATTGTCTTGTGAAAAAGTTGCAATGTCTCTCACTAAGCCAAACCCTAGATTCTAAAATCATGAAACAGGAAAAGATCTGGGCCATGGACCCACGTGAGGGAGGAACCCCTAACTATATTCCGATGTCTCGATTCCAACGAAGTCGATGGTTTGTTTATCTGATCAATGGTCATCATTTTATGGTCTACTTAAACTTGCCTCTTGTAGGCTTTCAAGGACAGTGGTTGAATCTTTGTTAGGGGTTTAGAATTTGATTCAGTTAGCATAATGGATTTCCATGAGATCGTACAAGTGTGTTTCGACGGGTTCGACAAGGGAACACTGACCACGAGCTCATCGTCGAAGAATATCCAAAGTTGACCCCCTTGTGCAAAAATTGCAATGTCTCTCACTAAGACAAACCCTAGATTATGAAATCATGAAACATGACAAGATCTAGGCCATGTGACCACACGATGGAGGTACCCCTAGCATTATTTCGATTTCCCAATTCCAATGTATTTAACGGTTCTTTGGTCCGATCAACAGTCATTATTTTATGGCATGTTTAAACTCGTCTCCTATAGGCTTTCAAGGACACTTATTGAACCTTTTCCAAGGACTTAGAATTTGATTCAAGAAGTCCTAGGTATTGGGTTGAGCTGAGAATGCACCCAAAAAAATAAAATTTTAACTTGACTTGATTTCAAAAAGATTACTTACAAAAGGACTATTTACAAGTATTATTCTCAATCGATGTTTGATTTCGAAGTTGAATTGATCTGGATTAATGTTGATGTAGATTGACGACCCGATTGCTTAATTATGAGTGGGAGTTTCTTGATTGCTTGTGCTTGATTGTACTTGAATGCTAACTTGATGTTTTTTTTGCATATGTAGAATGTAGATAAGTGTAGCAATGATGGTCGCAAAACACCTCAAAAGAGAGAAACACAAGGCACCAAATAAGAGCATGCAATCCACGTGAAGAAGAACATTACATAGTTCACACAAAAGATAACTTTTAAGAGCCTGGCCTTGACTTTCTAAAATTCTAGTAAAAAAGATGTTGATTGAGATTTACACTTGGCTCTAATCAACTCTTATAGAAAACAAAAATATAATTGTCTTTTACAATATTGTCAAATTTTCAAAAATTGACAAATATTTTCATTTAGTCCCAAAGGCATAAAAAACTTATAATACCAAGACTTCAAATTACATCCACCCTTATAAATCCCACTTAAAAAAAGGATTCACCCAAATAAACCTTCTTTCCATTACTATCAAGCTTTCAAAAGATTTACAATGCAAAGATACTTGCACTAAGTTCTTTTCAAAAGAATACCCATTTCTCTAGATGGTATTTGTTACAAACAAATCTTCTTGCTAAAGGCAAATCTTGCTTTTAAACTAAACAAAAATTTGAGTGCGAGAAATTCCCCTCCTTCGAGAGCCTAGCTATGACTAGGCTCCTGTTGTACAAGCACAAAATCAAGAACATGGGAGACCATAGACTTCCTAAGCTAGCTTTAAATTCTAGCCAAAACCACCTAAGGCTCGAGAGAGGTTGGTATAAAGATACTAGGTCTTGGTTAAACCATTGGGAGATTGACGAAAATGTTGCATTGCAAAATATTAATAACATTAAAAATATTGTTACTTATAAGTTTAAAGAGAAAATGTGGTGTGAGAAAGATTTAGAGGCTAAAAAAAAATTAAGATATTATAAGGCGGTTATCAACCCTACTCCAAAAGATCAAAAGTATATCTTTGTTTTAACTATTTCAAAGAAAAAAATTAATATAGCCAAGATAAGAACAAACTCTCATGAGCTCCATAGTGAAACAGGTCATTGGGCAATTCCTAAAACACCATGGGTGGAAATGATCTACCATCTCTGTGAGAATATGAACATTGAGGATGAAAACCACTTCTTGTTAGAGTGCCCTACGTACACTCACATTAGATCTTAATTTCATAATCTTTGTTGCAATACCAACCTTCCTAGCCTTTTAACATGTCAAAATTATAGTGAGCTCAGATCGCTTCTCTCCAAGCTCTTTGAGCATAGAAATACAATTTTAAAACAAACTAAATAATTCATTTCTTTAAGTTCGATAGACCAAAGTTTGGTCTTAGGAGACATTAACCATTATCATCATCATCATATCATCATGCCCTTTTGATTGCAAATATACTTTCTCCAAATAAGTATTAAAATATAATTACCATAATATTATATTATGGTAAGAAATGAATGCAAATAAAATTGTGTGGTAAACATTAAGTCCATAAGTGAACTAGAAAAGGACACGGTCACTTCCATTGTGAACACCACAAATAACAAATCAATGGAAAATCAAGGTATATGGAGAAATGCAACCTCCTCGAAGAATTTTCATCTCTTATTTCCGAGAGTCGTATTTACGTAAGAGGTTCAGCACACCGCTTTTCCATGGAGATAATTGCAGATGCAGAATTATACACGTTCAACTATCCCATAGTTGTCAATTCATATTCACATCCATATCTCGATCCACCACGTGCTCTATGAGAAATACTATCAGGCCCTTAAAGACTCAAGGGAGCTCTGCTACCAAATGAAAAACATACATGGAGGCGAAAAAGGAAAAAACATTATTAATCCAATTGGATTCACACAAATAAATAGTACCAATTTATAAATTTATAGTATAATGAAGAATACCGTTACAGGGAGAGACTTACTCTACATCCTAATACTTTGCATGGTGACCACGATAGGTAATATTATCCAAAATCTTTTAGTCATCATTTAGGATAAATTATTAATATTCTAAATAATAATTATAAATAAATGTGAAAATTTTAATTATGTGATTGATAATGTAAGCCCTATACTAACAAAATTTAAATATCAATATATATATATATATTATTAATAGAAATTTAAAAAAAAAACAATTAATTAAAATATAACATATTGGTGCATTGTATAACTTTGAAGTGAGTGACCAATGTGGGGCAAACATAAATTGTTTATTTTTTAACAATAACGGCTACTTATATTTATATCAAAAAAGAGAATGTGACCTACCTGGACATCTTTGAATTACATATGATAGTTGCACAGAGAGATGATTGTATGGGGCTTTTTACAATGATCAAAATCAAGGAGTTTAATACATCTTGCTACTACAAATATGTTACAAAAAGAACAGTCTTTCTTGTTCAGATAGATCCTACAAAATTTGCCTAATAACAGAATACATTTATAAAGCATTTACAAAACTTCAAACAAAAAAGACTTGGCCATTGCAAGCCCATTCCCATCCCTTCCTTGGGGACTTCCTAATGAGATTCATTATCTTTGAATCCATCTTCATTGCAGCCACCGTTTATCTTCATTTGGTATTCAATTGGAGGACTATCACTGATTTCTTTGAAATTAGCTTGCACTAGATTTCTCGACTCTGTGAATTCATGCATAACTTGATTTTGAATAACACTCTTTATAACTCTGTTTTCTTCTTTACAAATAACAACTTTTCCTTTTAAGTGTTCTGTCTCAACTTCTCCCATTACAAGTTTTGCTTGAAGATTGACCATCTGAACATCTTGCATTTGAAACTAGTATTGAGAAATTGCAATATCTCTACTAATAGTGTCCTTTAAATCTCGAATTTGCTTCTCCAACCCGATGATAGTTTGAATTAAAAACTCTTGATTGTTTTCATTCCTTCCTTCCCCATCCCTAGGGAACATATTTCTTGGCTCTTTAGGGTTTTCCATGCTATTCTATTTAGGGTGATTGTTTTCTACTCTAAAATTTTCAAATTGTAAACGAAATCTAAATTCCCAAGGAAAATTCTATCCTAAAATTTTGTGTCAAATTTTTGCTGAGAAAATGAGTCTTATAAACCAAATATCTATCAACAGAACCACTTCCCTTCATATTGTAGCTTAACACACAACAGGCTACCAGAAATCCTTTCTTTTCAACATTCTAATGATTAAGCAATCGCAAACTAACCGCACTGAAATTTTGAGGGTGACTACTATTCCTTAGTCAGTTTAAGCTCCTTATAACCCTTGGTTGATGAAGATAGTCCTTCCTCACTTGACGTTCCTCCAACTGACAGATATACCCATGAAAGCGCTTGGACTTCTTTGAGTAGCCATCTCTACAATGACCAAAAGCCTAGAGCTGATAATTGACTTTTTCATACAATGCCATTTCTCCAAAGTTCGAAATACTAATATCTTCATGCCCCATAAAAGAGCATCTTTCCTCACAAGAATTGTAACCAAGGTGTGCCAAATATTGTATGAAATTCCAACTTAATAAAGCACCCTTCGCATACAGAGAATCACAAACCTTGTTTCTATTTAATGCATAGAAAAACTTGTAATAATTTCCAATTACATCATCGACCAAAATTTGATGTTGACCATCTAAGGTTGTCGGCATGGTTGTTGAATTTGACAAAGAATATACTCTACTTTCACGCTCAATCCTTTGCACCAAATCAATTTCCCTCATGCTCATTCATTCCATGGATTTTATTTTTTTAAGTTCTCTTTATCCCATGTTATTAAATGACTGCTTTTAAGGCGGAAGAAGTAGTGGCGTTAGTGGGAACCTATCATAAATGCCCGAAAAGACTCAAGTGTGTGAACAGATTAGTCGCCACCCTTGTAATTATTTACAGGATCTGATCATATTCATTGAACGTGCGATTGGAAAATCTATCCACATGTGGAAACAATTCAAAAATTCATCATGCCCTCCAGTTGAAACTCTTTATGTTGAGAACTTGAAGATTACAGAGCAAGACAAAGCTTTTATTGGCGCCCAAAGCCAAACTAAGCACTCAGTGATTTACAGCCATGGAAATTAATCTATCCGCCAAGGAAGAAGAGAACTACCAATCAATAAAGGAATCTAGAGGGACGCACGAAGGGCACCCATGATACTGAAGCCTCAAGATCGGTATATGTGACAATGCTACCTGGGTACATCCCACCGAGGAAGATGGATGCACCCCATGTCCAAATTACGAAGAACGCCAAGTATCCACTAGTAGTACCCATCATTCTGAAAGGTGTTTGAGTGTTAGGGAATATCTTTCCCAGCCTTAAGAAGTTGTCATTTTCTAAATCATGATCTGATGAAGCACCCTGAATTCAAGATACATAACTACATGGAGACTGTTTATTTGGAGGAAAGTGGATCGATCGAGTCGGTGCCTATGCAATGGGCCAGGGGATTGCAGAGGTCAAGTCTTCTCTCGTTGATGCACTTACCACATTTTGGACAAACCGCAAACGCCAATGCTTGTGTCAAACAATTACTTGTTTGTTTGCATGGTAGGTGTTTTTGGCCACATACTAAAATATTTGTGGATGTCGACCTGATTTCCCATATTACAGGGTTTCCCAAGGCTAGCGTGGGCCCTGCACTGTTTTTCATTGGGAAATAAAAATATAAAGACATGGCCACTAGAATGAAGGAAAAGGACAGTTTGACGAGGAACAAGAGTGGGGTAGACATTGCCTCCATTAATGACCAAGTTGCCTGATTTGCAGCGAAGGAGTTGTCCATTAAAGTGTTGAGGAATATTCATCCAAACCAAGTAATTATTGGGGTTATATATGTGGCTAAGAAGTGTGTTGCCGAAATTCAAATGAATTTGGTGACATTTCTACTAAATGAGCTCCTGACTGACTGTGTCGACGCCCAAGAGAAAGGTAATTATTTTACTTATTCTTGGTTGTTGATATTAATCTCTTTCATGTCTTGGTCGAAGCCACCTAATTATCAGGGTATGGAGGCATCTATCCCTTATCGGGGGTGAGATACACCAATATTTGGTTCGTTGAGACAAAGAGGAGGAATATCGACAACAATGTTGATTTTTATATGCATGTGAAAGCACTATGACATAATGTCACAAAGGTCCCACGCTTGGAGACCTCCACTGTGGGACGGTATAGAAATATCATGAGACTTACAGTAGGGACCCACTATATCTATATCTAGGTGAGGCGGGACTCATATCTACAGTGGCTTACAACTTCATTTAGGGTAATGGAGGAGGAAATCGATGCCATTGTTCAAGAATGCCCAGTTGAGTGGAAAGTTCCTGTCGTAGATGATCAACTTTTTGTAGAAGTATCACAGCCAAAACAACGATAGGAGGGAACAACTAAGCCATGTCATAGTGGTTAGCATGACAAGGAAGCTAGAAAATACACCTAGTTCACCCCATGGTAGTGATGAAGAATCTAACACTACCCTGATGGATTCAAAATCAGGGGTCAAACGTAAACCTGTAGAATTGAAGAAAAAGGGGAAGAAAAAGAAAAAGACTACAAAATACACTATTGTGGCAGGGGTAACCGATGGGGACTTCNTAACACTACCCTGATGGATTCAAAATCAGGGGTCAAACGTAAACCTGTAGAATTGAAGAAAAAGGGGAAGAAAAAGAAAAAGACTACAAAATACACTATTGTGGCAGGGTTAACCGATGGTGACTTCAACATGTTGTTCGACAAGATGGATAATGTCACCGAAGAAACCAGAAAGCTGGTAGACAAAAGGAATATTGAGTTGTTTAGGGATTGGTTGGCCTCCTTACTACTTTATGCTAAGTAGTCAAATACCTTCGGATATCAACTGCTCCATGAGGAGTTGTCCAACAGGAGGAAGACGCCAAAAGCATGCCTAATGGAAGAGCTATAAGAAGAAGCAGTTACATCCTCGATGATCTGAGTAGTACATTTGTTGCACAAAGCGTTGAATTTTGGGGCTGCAGAACTGAACAAAGCAACACATAATCTCAGGTTCATCGATATGAACATGTCGATCTTGCATGTCTTTATGTTGCACAACATCTAGTTGCACCGAGAGGCGCTCTACAACCCAGTATGGGGGAGATCTTGTAACGTTATATAGGCTATAAATAATATTGTCCATTATGAGGAAGATGTTGTAACGTTACTTTTTACTTTCTAATTATGATGTAGATGTTGTAACTTTATGTAAGGTTACTTTTTATTTCTAAAAACTAAATTTATTGGTTTTGTTGGCCATTAAGTAAAAAATAATAAATATAAATTTTAAATATAAATTTGTAACAACAATATATAAATTAGGTTAGACACAAGAACATAAAAAAAATATACTTCTCCAGTGAATATATGGGCTGAATCCTGCTAACAATACAACCTTGTCTCAACAATTGCAGGATTTTGATTTGAAAAAGTTAAGTAAAATTAAAAAAAGCTTAAACAAATTCCACAAGCGGACCTATACAAAGAATGCAGAGATTTTTAGATACTCTGAATGTCTGAATGTTTGGAAGTAAAGAAGAAGAAAATTGGAGAAGATTCTCACTACGGCGCAAACATCAATGATTATATACTTTGGGGGAGACTGACTAATACAAAGCTGGAAATATGAAGAGTGTTTGTCTTTTCAACTGCAATATGAACAGTGCAATTTAGATCTGCGATGAAGGGACAGCAGCGTGAAGGAAGATGCGGGGGAGCAGTGCAGACGCGAAGGGATGCACGGAGATTGAAAATAGTAACCTATTATAAAATAGTAAGGTAGGTTACTATAAAATAGTAAGGAGTCATTGTAATCCTTTAAAAAATAGTAACCTATTATTTTTTTAAACCTCATACAACACTCTTGAAAAATATTCATGTAGTCACATCATCCTCACTGAAAAAGAGTGAAAATAATGACTATTAACAAAGAAGAGCATTAAACATTTAAGTAATATTGAAAAAAAATGGAGCAATTACTTAAGACCTAGTCTGAGGGTCATCTCTGCACAATGGACATGACATTCGATGATAAAACCACAAGAGATTGCAGTTTGAATGGAAGAGATGTTTGCATGGCAGTTGTATCGCAGGATCTCCAGTGGAAAATGGAAAACCTCTCGTAACAAATTGCGCAAACTTCATTTTCGATCCGAATCATAACTTCTGGCAACTCATCCACTGTTACATTAGTTCTTTCGAAGTCTAATTCGTGTGTATGACTATTTAGTGTTTCCTCTACATCGATAAATTCTAATATACTCCCCCCGATATGGCTCACACTCACAGTCGACACAAAACGGTTTCTGGAAACTTTAATTCTTGGGTTGCTGAGTTACGCAAGGGAGGAGGAATAGTACCTCCATTTAGCCTTGATTCCACATTTCTCAGAACATTCAGAGTCATTTATCTCTCATTCGTTTCGGTTTCTATCTTCCATTGTTACCAAGTCGTCGATTAGAATTTAGCCAATGCTAGACCTACCTGAACAGAATATCTCGGATGTGAAGTCTGGAACCAGAAATAAGAATATTGGTTTCGCATCACACTTTAACAAAATGTATATGATAAATTTGTTTCGCTACATCGTTATTTAGCATTCCATTGGAAATGACCAGCCGACACTTTAATGCTTATTGTAGTTATATAGGATCCCAATAACAACGTGACACTCTTATTTCTCCATAATATATTATAAATTTGATCTATAATTCATCAATAATACATTATAAATTTGATCGATATTCATCAATAATATATTATATTTTTCTTCCATTATTCAAATATAAAATAATGGGACACTTAATAGGGAATAAGATTTTATTTGCCATTCAGAAGATGAATTTTTTATTGTTCTTTTATGTGAGTAAATTATTGGCTCTATGTAACACAACATTGTGATATGTTTAGTGTAGGTGTACAATTCTTACAAATTTAAAAGTAATGGAAGACAACATGTTCAAAGATAGCATTTGGTGATGTGTTTTTTTATTTAAAATGAGATATAAGTGTTTACTTTTATGAGTTATTTTAATTAATAAATTGTGTAATATTAGTTTTATATTTTTAAATTAATAAAATTAAAAAAGCTTTAAAATTATTAGGCCAATCATTAAGACCACATTTGAGGGCCTTCACTTAACCACTTAAAATATCTTTAAACTCATGGAAAATGACCAAAAACATGGAGTCTCTCTTCCTCACTCTAATAGGCTCGACGTATAAGAGCTTTTGCTCTTCTTGAGAATTGACATTAGAGGAATGGTAGGGCCAATGTTGTGTGTAGGTGTCTCAGGGTTTGGGCTCATACCTATGGAAACATCATTGGATAAAAATAAGTTGTTAAGAGGTACTTGACCTTTCAGATAGATGTTTTTCTTGAGGTTAATTATCCCAAGAGGTGGATGTACTACCTCTCTCTGATTGGTTATGTAACAACAAATGACTTCATCATCCTCAAATATTTGTCATGATTGGTCATTATCAGGCACATAAGGGTAGTATAAAGAAATGACATCGCAACTAGCTCCTTGTGTGCAATACCTGAGAATAAGTTTGAATCTCAGGAGATTTGATCCCTCTCGACGCTTGATAGAGCCTAGGATTTGGATCTAGGCTGGTACCTTCCGCCACCCAACCCTCCTTTGATCACTCAGGTTATTTTGACACCAGTTCAACCTGTCAACATTTCCAACCACCCTCCACCTGGTGTGCCCTTAGTTGCGGCAACTCCTCAGGTGGCCCCTCAAGCAATCCCTAGATACACCCCACATTTCCCCAAATAGAATCCAGGGGGAAACACATCCAATGTCAGCCAAAGCAAGTCTGGAAGCACAACCCTAGCTTCAATTCACACACCACCCCCTTGCGCATTATGTGACGTTAGTGGTCATGCCACCAAGAACTGACTGCAGTTACCTATCCTATGCACATATGTGAAAACACTTGAGGACGAGGAGAATGTTCTCGTGGTCCAAGTCCCTAACCCCAACAAACCAAATAACAAGTCCCTTGCACAAACTACCCATGTTCGATTTGTGATCTTTACAGGAATTACTCCCATCATTGCATTGAATTAGCCGAATACTACTTTGTCTTAGCTAACTTACACAAACTCTTGTTGGAGTCACAGATCATCATTATAGAAGAGATCCACCCCCCATTATAATTTTCAAACGAGATTAATACCATTTATGTTATCTTGATGAGTGATCTTATGTCTATGCCACCACCCTATCATGAGCCTTCCTCATTATCCCATACCACAAGTGTATCGACAAAAATGAGTCCCTCTGACCAATCTGTTCAACCCTTTCGAATCGATGAGAACATCCCATGCTAACACCATGGGGGTAGGAATCCATACCTTCCTACTTATCCTCATCATTCTTGTCGACAATACGGGGGGGATCCACCCCAAAAAAGGTATCCCCCATCATCATATCACCAATTTTTCTTGCCACCATGGCTATCAGCCTCATCATACAACCCCTTCCAACAATTTCTCAATGTTCAGTCGATATCTCTTCACAAGAGAATATGCACCCCATCGACACCTCTATACTAGGGGGTATGACCGACTACCTTGACCCTAGAATAAGGAGATGACTCACTCATTTTTATCCTGCAACGTCACATATATCTTGGTACTTCAATGATCCCATAGCTCATCACCACACATATGTGATCCATAATCATGAACCCCATGCCCAATGCATGGTGGCAGGACCTTAACCCTGCTCACTTTTTCACATGCATGATATCGACCATTTCCCTAGGTCACATGTTACACTACATCTCTTTTTTGCACTATTTTCACCGTCATAATCCATATTCCATCTCTTTCATGATTATTGGGACCTTTTCTCATGATCACTAACCTTTCATCGGGCCACCTTCTAGGCCTATCTCGATTTACATGCCATCATGCGAGTCGTGTCTTATATGTATTTGTATGCATCATTTACATTCCAGATGCACATTTATGCTCGGGTATCCTTGTTTTGTGTACAGATATAGGTTCTAGTTGCAACCCCCTTCTCGTACCGACTGCTTCTATAGGTATAACTAGCATATAATACATCCTTCCCTCTATCAAGTTGATGCATTGACTCATTCATTCTCCCTTGAGCCTGTAGCACCCTCTGTTGTCCAAGTAAGTGGCCCCTCCCATCCCTCTCTTTCATTTTCCCTTGCTCGGCAGTAGAGCCTTCCTTGGCATGGATGACCATTTTTTAGAACACCTTGCAGTTGGAATCCATGCCTCTCAAATCCCCTTAGGATCGGGAGTCCGTATAGTTTGACATATTAAGCTAAAGCCTCATATATTTCCTCATATTATCACTTATTGTCCAATACCTCCCCGGACTCCCAGCTTAGACTTTTTGTTAAGCTATTTTCTTATTCCTTAAACAATGAAAAGATTGTTGAGTTATCTTGTTCATTTTAGACTCGATAAAGGGCATGAAAGAACATATTTTCGGTATAAGTTTACCCCTTTTTTGGGTTGGATGGACTATTTACAAAAAAGGAATGCTCTAGTCCCTTTCAACTAGAAGAGTTATCCACTACGCACTTTTATGCTTTTTCGAGCATTGGAGACTAAATTTACGAAAAATACCACCATTGGACTCTTCTTATTGTTTTCAAACTCTCTAAAATTGAAAACAACGACAAGCACCAACTAACCCGGGATCGATAAAAACCAATGGGATGGTACCATTTCGAGCATACTTCTATTCCTTCTTTGATCTCCTTAATTCATGAAGAAGACCTAAACTTGTGCTTCTCAACACCCCTGTAGATCACATCTAGTCTCTTGTGTCAATAGAATCCCCAATCATCTTTATTCAGAGTAATCTACAATCCAATCACCATTGGATTTCCCCTCCTCCGTCCTCAATATGTTTCCCATCTGAGATCCTCCCAGTGTAGATTAACCCACCCAGCTATGTCCCCCCTCCCTTGATATTGGTTTCATATGCTGCTAGGTCATCCCTTCCATCATACCCTGAACAAAGAAAGTTTGAGTCATGGTACTCAGTGGCCCTCGTACCTACCTATAGTGTCTCAGTTTAGCATCTCGATCCACTCATTCAATGATTGTATACCTTGTGTTCCTATCAAGGAACCATTATTTCCTTGGTAGTTGTAGGTCTCCCTCTGTCAACACTAACACATTCATTCCAGAGGATATACCCAAAGATCCTTGTACCTTGGCCTCACTACCATCATTGGTGAGTTCCTACAGACCATTTGGAAGGGAAACTTTATTTCCCTTTTAGGTGGTTGATTCTCATGGGCTCGATGTCAAATCCTTACTTGCACCATTTATTGATGGATTCTCTAGTTACCATAAAATTAAACTTGCTAAAGAAGACCGACACAAGACTATTTTTGCAACATAGTGGGGTTGATTCCAGTATACAGTAATTCCTTTTGGTCTTAAGAATGCCCCTACCATTTTTTCTAGGAGAGTTGTCGTTTCTTTCAAAGAATTCATTCATAAGTTTATGGAAGTGTATTTCAATGACTGGACAATGTATGGGTTGATCAAGAATCGCATTGAAAGTCTTATATTAATATGTTAGAATGTTGAAGACAATTCAAAACCTCTTTGAATTTGAAGAAATGTATAGTGTGTGCACCATTTGGTCTACTTTAGGGTCATGTTGTTTGTAAAGAGGGGATGTTGGTGGACACTGCAAAAATCACTATCATAATGGACTTTCCTCCACCAACTTCAGTTAAGTAGCTAAGGACTACATTAGGTCACACAGGGTATCATCGAAAGTTCATTCGGGGATATGTTGAGATTACAGTGCTAATGGAGAAATTACTAAATAAGGATGCGAAGTTTCAATGGAATGATGAGTGTCAAGAGAGCCTCGACACACTCAAAGAGAAAATGGTCACAACACTTATTATAGTTTTCCTAGACTAGCTAAAGGAATTTCATGTGCATGTTGATGCATCTTTGGTTGCTCTGGGCGTGGTACTTGCTTAGCCAGGTGAAGGTTTCATTGACCATCCAATTGTGTTTGCTAATAGGAAGCTATCGATGGCATAGAAAAACTACGCTACGAAAAAGCGAGAAGGACTTGTTATGGTGTATACTTTACAAAATTTTAGGCACTATTTGTTGGAGGGGCATTTGAAAATGTTTGCAGGACATTCTTCATTAAAGTACCTCATCAATAAGCCAATGTTGGGGGGAAGATCCATCGATGGCTCCTCCTCCTCTAGGAGTTCAATTTTGAAATTGTTGTCAAGCTAAGAAGGATGAATGTAGGGCATGATCATCTATCGAGGTTGGAAACAAAAGAGGAACTGACGAATTTAGACGACAACCTCCCAGATGCACGGCTCTTTTCAATAAAAAATGGTCAACGAATATTATGAAGATATCATTCGTTTTATAACTAGAGGGAAGACACTAAAGGGGTATAACACAATACAAAAGAAGCAACTTGTTGTCAAATCTGCAAATTACCAGTTGATATCTAATCATCTGTATAAGATGGGACTCAATGAAATTTTGAATTGTTGTGTTTTGGAGCATGAGCGACTCTTTATTTTGGTTGAAGCTCATGATGGGGTGGCAGGAAGCCACTATGCAAAGAAAGCAACTACGCGAAAAATACTATGAGTTGGGTTGTGGTGGCCTACCTTGCATTTGGATACACGCAAATATTATAAGAGCTGCAACATTTGTTAGAGGACTAGGAAGTCATCGAGGCGAGATGAAATGCCTTTGGTACCACAAGTGACATTACAAGTCTTTAGTAAGTGGGCCATGGATTTTGTGGGTCAAATCAACCCACTGGGAAAAAGGACTGGAGTGATATGTATCATCACTGCGACAAACTACTTAACAATATGGGATGATGTTTCCCCTGTGAAGGATTGTACTATTGCAATTGTTGCGAAGTTCTTGTTTAAGAACCTAGTCTCCATGTTTGGATTCCCTTAAGTTCTGTTAAGCGATCTAGGTACTCACTTTGTCAACAAAACTATTGAGGCACTTACGGAAGAATATCAAATCTATCATAGGAAGAGTACCCTTTATCATATGCAAGTAAATGGCACTCTTAAAGCTTTTAACAAAGTTCTGTAGAATGCTCTAAGGTTTATAAAGTGAACCGTGAAAACTGGGACTTAAAAATCCTTGTGGTATTGTGGACGTATCAGACAACTTGGAAGAAACTGACAAGTCATACACCATTCAGGTTAGTCTATGGGAAAGAGGTTGTTATGCCTATGGAGTACATTGTGTTCATTATGAGGATAGTTACTTTCACCTGTATGCCTGATATTGGTGCTGTCAAAGAAAGGTTGTCACAGTTACTACAGCTTGATGAAGATCGCTTCATTACAGGATTTCGGCAACAAGTCCATAAATAAGGAGAAAAATAATGCCATGATCGACATATTAAAAGGAAGCAGTTCCATCAATGGGACCTAGTTCTCCTCTACGACAACAAGTTTATGAAACATCTTGGTAAGCTTCGAACACAATGGTTAGGCCCTTATGTTATCAGCTTTATTATTGAGGCATACACAATTCAATTACAGAAGTTAAACGGTGAGCCCCTAAAAGGATCGGTTGATGGGAATTAGCTAAAACCTTATTAGGATAGTTGTGCGTTCCTCCACTAAATCTATATATAGGCATGCAAAAAAAAAAATCTTTTGGGAAACCCCACCTTTTTCATGTGTTGAAGTTTTGTACATATGTCGGTGATATGTCGAAGTTTTGCATATGTTTTGGAGTCTTGTAGGTTTGTCGTTAAAATTCTACTTTGTCCAGGTATTGTTTTATCGTAGTAACTTATGGTGCTACCCTAAGTTGTAGTGTCAAGGAAAAGACTAAAACTGTCAAAGTTAAATATCTTGTCAATCCTTGAACAATGTCAAAATTTGTTTTGTTGGAGTTAGCATCCTATCAAGTTTGTAATTAATGCACATTAAATGACTGCTTTTAAGGCAGAAGTAGTGGGAACGTTAGTGGGAACCTATCATAAATGCCCGGAAAGACTCAAGTGTGTGAACAGATTAGTCGCCACCCTCATAATCATTTCTAAGATCTAGTCATATTCATTGAACGTACAATTGGACATGATATCTACATGTGGAAATCAATTCAAAAAGGCATCATGCCTACCCGTAGAAACTCATTGTGTTGAGAAGCTAAAGATTGTAGAAGAAACTAGAGCCTTTACAACCTCCCAAAGCATAACTAAGAACTTAATGATTTGTAGCCATGGAAATTGATATGTATAAAAATATTAATGTCTGAGGATATGCTAATGAAGTCCAGCAAGTTATCCTAATTGTTGAAGAACATTCAGAGGTGCCCTTAGTTCAATTTCCTATCAATCCACCAAGGAAGAAGAGAATTGTCAATCGACAAGGAAATCCATAAGGACGCATGAAGGGCACCCATGATACCAAAGCCTCTCGATAATAATCTACTACAATGCTTCCTACGTAAATCCCACTGAGGAAGATGGATGCACCCTATGTCCAAATTACGAAGAATGCCAAGTATCTGTTGGTGGTGCCCAGGAGATAGGTAATTCATTTACTTATTCTTGGTGTTTTATCTTAATCTCTTTTGTGGCTTGGTCAGAGGCACCTAATTATTAGGGTATGAAGGTGCCTATCCCTTTTCAAGGGGCAATATATGCCAATATGTGGTTCACTAAGACAAGGAGGAGGCAACTCTACAATAATTTCAAGTTTATATGCATGTGGAGGCACTATGACAAAATGTCACAAAGATCTCGTGCTTGGAGGTCTCCACTGTGGCACATTATAGAAATATCATGAGACTTACAATGGGGCCTCACCGTATCTATATCCAGGTGAGCTGGGACCCACATCTGCAGTGGTTGAAAACTACATTTAGGACGATGGAGGAGGAATTCAATGCCATTTTGCAAGAATGGTTAGTTGAGTCTAAAGTTCCTCTCGCAGATGATCAACTTTATGCAAAAGTGTCACAGACACAGGATCGATAGGAGGGAACATCTGAGCCACACCAGAGTTGCCAACATGACAAGGAAGGAGGCAATATACCCAATTCACCCCACAGTAATGATCAATAATCTAGCGCTACCATGACAAATCCAGAATTGCGGGCCAAGTGTAAAGCCATAGAATTGAAGAAAAAGGGGAAGAAAAAACAAAAGGCTACAAAAGACACCACTGTGGTAGGGTTAACCAATGATGACTTCAACATGTTGTTCAACATGATGGTTGATGTTTCAAAAGAAACCAGAAAACTTTCAGATGATAGGAATACTGAGTTGTTTAGGGGAGTGGCTAACCTCCTTACTACTTTATGCCATGCAATCAAAGACCTTTGGATATCAGCCACTCCATGAGGATTCATCCAGCAAGAGGAAGCAAGGAAACCTGAAGCAAACCCAATGGAAGAGCGACAAGAATAAACATATACATCCTCAAGGGTCCAAGTAGTACATTTGTTTCCCAAAGTGTTGAATTTTGGGATTGTGGGACTAAACGAAGTAGCACATAACCTCAGTTTCATCAATATGAACAAGTGGATTTTTCGTGTCTTTATGTTGTAAAACATACAACGGAAGGTCACAGAGGAAATTAAGGCTTGGGACGAGTATATGTACAACATGATGAAGAAATTTAGGACTCAGACCAGTACTTTGGAAATGAAGTCCTCTAAACTTTGACAATAGAAAGAACAATTAATCCAAGAGAAGCAGAAGTTGTTGGAGGTTGTCGAAGCTACCCGTTGAGGAGTACATGAAGTTGTACTTAATGAGGAGATGGCCCTTGATGCCAAGTTACTACGACTTGGGGAAGCAATCACATATTTCTACCAAAAAGTTGAAGAGATGGAATCAAAGTTGGCTCCCAGCACACCTCTTGAAGTGACTAAGCAATGACAGGTAGAATTCAGGGGGTTATCCACAACATTGAGAAATCAGAGGCCTATTTTTCCAAGGAAGCTGAGGAAAAATCTTAAAATAGGGAGCATTATTGTAGGATGCATATTTGTAGGAATTTATGACCAATCTTAGCGCAACTCAAGACAGCATGGAAAACCTACAAAGTTAGTTGAAGATTCTCTCTTCAGTCGAAAGGATGAAAAAGGATGTTGAAAACAAATCAGTGCAAGATGAGATTAACAAACTCTGGATTCAACAGTGGAAAAGGATAAAACAGGTGGACGAAATTTAGATAGAAGATGAGCGGGTTTATGAGGTAATTGACCCATAGCACTTAGATCTCAATAAGGCACTAATAGTAGCCATGGTGCATAATATATAACATATTACTTCTACTATCATCGATGAAGTGACCAAATTGAAGCAAGATGTTTAGCGACGGGTAGAAGAAGTGAAGAAGGTCTATCAGGAATTCCAGTCGAAGATGAACACATTGGTGTCGCAAGCCTGAAGTGGTTCGAGACGAATCCCATGTGAGGTTTGGGGGTTTGTTTTCCATAGGAAAGTTTTTGAATATCTTGGGTACCAGTTTTGCAGAAGCAGTTTAAGTATGAACAGAGCTGCGATGAAGTGATTCGGTAAGGTGGACAACTCCGAAAAATCAGTCGAGCATTCAAGAAGTCTAACTGTTTTGACGAAGTCTGACCGAAAGGTTAGCTAGGTGATTGAGTAAGCTTGTCCACTTACATTAATCAAATCAAGTAGTGAGTGTGGCAAAAATGGCCATGAAGGGCCTATAAATATGTAACGGGTTGGGAATTTCGGGGTAAGACAATTATTGGGAAAATGTCATATGCTTTTGTATTTTATCGCGAAGAAGTGGATGTACTGTTTTTGTCGAAGTTTAAGCTGAAGTAGATTCACAAGGATGATATTTTGCATAGATATTTTGTAATGAGATGTTGAGGATATGTCTACTAGTTTTGTGCACAAACTTAAGTGTTCTTACTATGTCTCTTAATGATAACAAATGCTTTTGTGGTTTTTCCCATCTTGGGTTTCTACGTTAAATCTCTGGTGTTAAACGTCTTTGTTGTGTGTGTTACTATGTTCTTTGTTTACTAATGCATTCGTTGATAAATATATGTGGTAAATGAATGAAGTAATAACAGAATGGATATTTATGTTGTCACACTTATGGTTAAATGTTGTAGTTAACTGGGATAATATATATCGTAGTTACTGATCTATTGAAGATGCATCTATTGAATTTATATTTGTGTGATATGGTAATGTTCCCATTTGTTACTACATAAATATGGCTCCTGTAGTCCCCATAGGTACCTCGGGTGAGACCTCATCTACTCTGCAATTGTTTTTGAAAGGGATAGGCCTCTTTCAGGTCGGTATCTTGGATCTTTGTTGGTATGTCATTGTATGGAACTAGGTTGTGTTGAAATTGTGTTAACACAATGCATGTTATTCTCTACTTGTTGGTCATGGTATATGGTTTTTCCTTACAAGACAAATTTATTCTAATGGTTAGAAACATTTAATAACCATGAAATTCATTCATATGAATACTTCAATGTACTGGTACTTATTCACACAGTTATGTACATATATTAGTTAATGTTTCATCATAACCCCATTCATATCTCATGAAAATTTATGCAACACCATATTATTCTTTACTTAATCATAACATGTACTTTGTGAGTTTTACTATTTTTCCAAGAAAAGAAAGATTATCACGTATGCTCAACATGTTATACCATAACATCATTCCTAATTATAGGAATACAGATCGCTATAGAACCGTAATGAAACACATTCAAAACCCTTTAGTTATGGTTTGTAAAAGCATTTAAAAATCAAAATACAAATACTTATCTTTTATTGTTTTGTGTGGGCTCCCTCTTGATCTCTACTTCCTTGTGGAGATTACTGGAGCCCTAGGTCTTGATCTTCTTTCCCCACTACGACTTTAGCTTACAAATTTGTTCATGCAATGGGTAACGAAACTCTGCCTGTGAGATTAGAGTCCCATGCAAACTAGAGTGAACGCCCTCCTTCACTAAAGGAAATACTCCTTCCAATGGTCATCATCCTTTTCTTCAGATGAGTTCTTTTGAATAGTTTCATCTTCTATAGCAATGGAAGCATGAAACCGATCTTTAGCCTTTTCCTTTTATTTGCACTCCCTTACATAATGGCCCTTCTTGTCATAGATTTAACATCTAACCTTTGACTTGTCAAAGTATTTAAACTTCTTTGGAGCGAATGGTTTCCTCCCTTTCTTCATTCTTGCCATGAGGGAAAGATTTCTTTTGTGCACACTGACTTGCTATGGATTCATCCCTCCTCTTGGAACCACTTATACTATGAAACGAGAACTCGTCACAGTTCTCATTTTTCTCTCTGCCAATTTTAGTAGTTATTTTTACCTTTGTTTCAAAAAAGATGTATACTAGTACCACACATTTTCATTTTGAGACAATTTTCTTGGCCTTTGAATCATCTTTATCGTAAAATATTTTAATTTCTATTTGCAAGTGTGTTTTTTAGAGATGCATTTAGAAACAAGTTATAATGAAAAACATATACATTTTGCAATTTTGTCTTTAAAAGAAGACATTTTTAGGGACAAAATAAGACATTTTTATTAACAAAATTGTAAAAATTTCGACAAAATAAGGATATTTAAAACCATTTCAATGGATTTTCAGAGATTTTTGGTATAAAAATGATACTATTTCATATTATTTCCCAAAAAGAGACGATTCATATAAATTCAAGAAAAACTATACCATATATTTGTAAATGACATATTAAAAACATTATATATAGAAATTTTATTTCTAAAATAAAGTCTGAGCTACGCATATTATTTATTCTTTGCTTTTGTTGGAGCTACGAATATTAGGCTTTTGCATGTAACAAAAATATATAAAAGATATTAAAAAACAAAACAAACAAACAAAAACAATGTAAAAAAAGTAAATTAAAAACAAAAGTATAAAAATGATTTTTTAAACTTGAATGTTTAAAAAAAAACATAACAAAAAACAAATAAAAATAAATAAAAATTGAAATGAGGCAAACATTAACAAAGGGGGTGTGTAAAAGAGGGTAGGGAGGGGTGACGCCATTATGAAGGGATAGTGTACTCCCCACTTCCATGTCTACTCAAGGCATACTAAAACAAAAACATCAAAATGACCCGAAAATATTATGTTTGCAAGGAAAACCTAATGCATAAAACCTATGCAAATGAAGCACATTAATAGGATAAGGATAAAGTTCACCTTCATATAAGGCTAAAGGCTCTTGACTTAAAGTTAATAGTAATGCCATAAGGGTCTAACTGAATAGGATTTCACTCACCTTGGGAGCCTTGATTTATAGTAGCTTTAAAATTTTGCCTTATTATTAAGTTTTCTATTATAAGTGTTTTAGGGGCTTTCTTCTTACACCTTGATTGATAAAAAATACAGATCAATACGAAAAGGTAAATACCATCGTTGTTGATCCCATTGACTCAAAGCCAGAAGTAGAAGCAGTTTTCATTGATCCAGTAAAAGAAGAAGCTGTTCCAATTCCAGTCAAAGAACCCCTTGACGTAGAACCACCAACATGAGCAAAGGCAGGGGCTTATGTACAAATAAATAATTATTGCTAAAGTTCAATCTCCAACATCCAACAAAAGTGGTGTGTAAAATAGGGTAGGAAAGAGTGACGTGATTATGAGAATCGCGCCACCTCTCCCTACCCTTTTACACCCCACCTCCATCATCCCATCACCACTCCACCTCCATATCCTGTTGTCCAAGGTTTTGCTTTTTACTGATTCCTTTTATTGAATTTGCTACTGGTGAGACTTGTATTTGAACTGAAATAGATGCTTTTGATTTGTGGCTCGTGGATGCTCGTTTACAGTGGTTTGATGCGATCTCGATGGCATGCTACCCGATCTTGAAGAGTGCAACAGAGCGTTGCACTTGGTGATAATGCATTTCAATTGTTTTCCGGTTACGATGGTGGTGTCGTACACAGGTTTCTGATCCTCAAACCTCTCATCATGACAAATAAATTATATATTTATGTTGGGATATAACAATTCACAATCTCAAACCATAAATCCTTGCATTTTACCATGAGTTGAATTGGAAACTTTTAAAATGAGCAATTTTGTTTGCATAACGCATACAAAGTTAATATAATGATGACATGCCAAAAAAAAAACCAAAGAATCAAATTAAATCTATAATGAAATGAACATAATTACATTTTACAAGATGTATGTGCTACTTCTGAAAACATTTCTTATTTGAGCATCTATGTTGGCAAGTAATCAAGGCCCCTACCAAATCTCGCTCATTACAAGGTAAGTATGCATAACCATAGAATACATGTATCATTAATAAAATTTATGAATACATGTATCTTTTCATATATTATTTTTATTAAATTAATATTAATAATTATATTATTATTATTATTAACTTTTATTGTTTATAAATAGTTTTGTAAACCTTATTTATTTTTAAATATCTAAACTTTATTCTTATTTTTTTTAATTATCTCGTGACTAAACATATATTACACTATTTACAAAATATATTTATATAATATTATAAAATTAAAATTATATAAATATTATAACTTCTTAATATTATTTATTTTTGAAAGTGGATATGTTCATATTTTAGCTTTGAAATACTCAGTTTTTATCTTTGATCTACTCAAAGGAAGCAGTTGTAGGATCAAATATATGAATCCACTTGGTAAGTGAATATTAAGATGGATGGTAACATTAAAATGCTTTAAGTTTAACCTGCATTTTACATTTACATTATAATTTTTGAAGGCTTTACCTTTCAATCTCGAAATGCCCTAAAGACAATAAAAACAATAATGTTAAAATCCTAAAAGACCAAGACAATGACAGAACCAAAAAAACCTAATTACTAGAAGTACAATAATTTTTCTTGCATCTAGTACATTCCAATTAATAACTTATATAAATGTTTGTTTCGCCTACATTTTCATCTTCATTTCACCAATATTCGATAGTATACATTTTCATCATATTTCACCAACCTTAGATCTTTGTTTCAGTATATAAGCGCCTAAAAGTGGAGTGAAGAGGAGATTATATTTCATGGATTCATAGCATTTGAGAGACCATTCAACATATCATGGAATGGCAATGAGAAGGAAATGTAAATTTGGAATTAAAGCCAAACTCTTGTATCTTTTGCAAGGTTAACTTTTATTTTGTTATCCTTCGTCTTAAAAATTCTAAAGTTAATTTTACATAAATTTAAATTTTATTATTCCTTAATTAATTCCATAGTTCTATTTATTTTTACATTTTTTTTTACTTTAAGAAAAAAATATTTCATAAATTTAAAATATAAATAAATAAAAGTAAATGTGAAATAGAATTTATTTTTTTCAGCCAAATAAGAATGTTAACCTGCATCTAATTTTGAACTATAACAGTAATACGAATCTCAAACTTCTTGAGAAATCACCAGGGATTAGATGCAATCAATGATGATAAAAACGATTGTAGATCAGCTTCGAAATAAGTGGAAGCATTGATTTTATGTATCCAACTAGACCATTTCATTCAAGCTAAAATAATTGAAAAGAACTGATGAGAAAGCTGTCGTTCTATGAGGATTTCCAAATAGCTTGAGGTCAGAAGCAAAATAAATCGAAAGAAGAAAAAGAGTAAATTTCCCTAAATATGTGGCTGGGAAGTTATCGCTCTTTTATCCGCAATGCACAATTCTAAAAAGACCATCATGGATAATTATGCAGAAAGCACACATATAAAGGGACAATTGATAAAAAAATATTATCAATCATATAAGATTGAAGCGAGCCATGGACAATTTCTGGTAATTTCTTTGCACAAATATATATCTTCTTTCATTCAGAATCAACAAAATGATAACCGAACCATTTGAAATACTAAAATTTGCGACAAAACAGTGACTCATTTTCTGTACAGTTCAACCAAAAATCACAATGAAAACATTTAAGATCCAAATGTATTGGGATTTAAAACTTGTGATAAAGTTGGATGGACTTTTCTGTTTTGCTTTATGATAAATTATTTTCATGCAAAGTCCAAAATAATAATATTAAAAAAAAGGTTCAAAATCGAGATATACACACAGCCAATATACCATCCCCAAAATAATAACTAAAAAGAAAATGTTCAAGTATCAACAATGGCCAGATGCAGCATGAATCTTAAAAATCATATGTTCTTCATACACAACTGAATTAAAAGTACCCAAATGCAAATATACATAGAAATCATCAAGAACTGTAACTTCTTAAACAAGAAAGCATCCAAAACAGTCCTTTCTTCATGCACAGAGAAAAAATATATCTCCGGAAACAGACATCGACAACAGCGAATCTTCCAAAACAGCAGAAAATGCCATGAATTTAAAGGCAACTTTCCAGTGAAAATATAGAAGCTTAGCATTACCGATTAATATATACATAATTCATTGTGGGATCCAATGGTTGTATTCACATAATTCTACAAAGCAGATTAACATAAGGATCCAACACTCACCTCAAACTGGAATAGCACTTGACAGCTAAAAGATTGGGCCTATCTGCAACTGAGATTGTCGGCGATACCGTCTTTTCCTTTTCTTTGGGACCCAGGAAGTCCCTTTTGGATTTCAATTGAGACTGTGGTACCATGTACTGAGAAGCTTCCTTTACGGATATGATTCTGAGCCCATCATTGATTTGTCTGCAACCCACCGTAATTATCCGGGTCTGGGATGATGGCAGTGTCCTAATGCATGTACCCTTGGGAAGGACACTTCCATCTCCCTTTCCCTTAATTTGTGGGGGCCAATCTCAGTTCTTAGAGCACTACAAATTGAACAGTTCGAGATTCAGAAGTTTGGATTGTTTGTGTTGGTATTTGGCTTTTTACCCAGTACATAAATAGAGCCCCTCTGGGCCTCTTCTCATAGAAGCAGTGATCTCATTGTGACTTGTGAGTTCCCCACCCAATTCTGTTCTAGCTTGTACTATTTTACCAACTCTAATCTATATTTTACCTGTCATCTACCATAATGATTTATGGTGTGTCGTAATTGGAAGATGATTGCTCACTGACAATCACTTGATTCATAAAGCAATGAGTAGTGATCCCAAAACAAACCATAATTGAGAAAAAAATAAAGCAGTTATATATTTTTTATATATTGGTGACAGACAGTAGGGAAGTGAATCTATGACCTTCAAAAAAACAATTTATATGCTTGTTTTTATGTAATGTCACAATACTGCCATTGGTACATGGCAATAGTATTATTGGTGCAGGAATAAGGCAAACAATAAGCACTGAGCTGTTCCTCATTAATGGTAGATACATGCATATACATTATTGCTGGATAGAATATAAATATTCAAATATTAAATGATGTATATGTCTGTATATATTGTTTTCAACGAAGATTTAACAGTTTTTCCCATTTTAAATCCAAAAAGGAAGAAAATAACTAATCTTACAATGGATCAGCTCCAAGCTCCAGCTCTTCCTTATAAGAAGCGTTAGCCACTTAAAGCCTTAAACTACACTTCCAGAAAAGTAACAAATTAATATAACTTAAAACATATTATTTTACCAACCAATTATATGAACTTAAAACATATTATTTTACTAACCAATTATATAAACTTTAAACAGGGGAGGCAGGAGGGGGAGGGGCGCTCTTCGGTCCCGACGAAGTTTTGAACTTCACATACTCTTGGAATTTGGGAATTGATTCTAATAATATGGTGGAAGCATTGGCCCTTTGGCAAGGCTTAAATCAAGCTCTTCACCACGGTATTCAAGTTCTTACGGTTGTGGGAGACTCCAAGTTGATTATCAATTTCATCAATTCTCAGACATTCCCTTCCTCTAATCGCCTACGTCAAGTTCTTCGAAGAATCTCCTTGCTCATACCCCTTTTCCGATCTATAGATTTCTTTCATGTTTTGAGAATGAATAACGAACAAGCAGACAAAGCAACAAATGAAGCAATACCCTTGGGCAAGGGGGTCCTTAAACTAAATGATGTGCTTAGTTCATTTCCTATCCCTTGAATCTACGGGCTTGAACTCGAGGATGGTTTGGTTGGTAATTTGGAGTATGGGCCCCAGGCCAAGTGTCATTTGTTCCTGCTGCCTGATGGTGACCTCTCCCATTGGTGGCGTGGCATACCACGACATGCGCCTTTATACCGCGCCCTTCACCATGCTCAACGATAATTTTCTGTTTGCTCGTCTTGCATTAACTATGATGATGTCCTCTCTGCCTTTGCTGATGATGGAGCGTATCATTCACTGTACTATGAAGCAGGTGGAGTTACGGAGCAATATTTTCCAAAATCTAATGGGCTCGCTTCAGGTTTTATTATGCCATCATAGCATTTCATTTGGGCGAATGGACCTTCCCATCTCTGTCCAGACCAAAATGGTTTTCTCAGTTGACAAAGCTTATCAGTTCGTTGGAAACACGCTCTGCTATGATGACTTTCAGAACCTTGATATTCAAGTGATGTCTTCTTTTAGCAATGCTTTCTGTTATTTAACGCATCATACGGGTCCGGTAAATGGCACTTCTCGAACTATGATGAAACGTCCTTCGGCATGCTCCAATTTCTGGGTAATGATGTCTCTCTCATATCATGTGAATGCTATATGGCCTGTTAATTGTTTTCTTCTTCAACCCGACTCAGAAATCAGGGCTCTCGACGTTCTGAAGGTGGCGGCTCCTTCCCCCGGGTGGTGGAGCTCTTTGTTCTTCTGTGTGATCTATTTGGACCATAGCCTGTTATTCCTGGGTGGTATGGCGGACTCAGAGGACTCTGCATCCTCCTCTCCAGACCCATTGGTAGAATTGGAAGCAGAGGTAAGGGTTTTGAGGCGACGGGTTAGACATCAAGGAAACTTTCTGCAACTAATAGATGAGCAGGGGGGGCGACGCCTTGACCGAATTGATGAGGATATGGGTCGTATCCGCTCGGACTTCGTGGCATCTCTGCGGGTTCTAGAAGAGAAGGTCACGGTCTCTCTGGAAAATTTGGATCTCAGACTGCAGAGTATGGAGGGCACTTTGGCAAAGTTTCGAGATGCTAGGAACTTAGACCATGGCATGAGCCAACTGGCTACCAAACCATCTTCTGGAGCAATGGCCAAACATCGTTAATTTCAGTCTAGTTTCTATCTTTTCTCTGTTTCCTTTTGTTAAACATCTTAAAAGTCCTGGTTTTGCTAGTCACAGGCATCTGTATTTAAAGTTTGGAAGATTGTATGGCTTACTATATTTTCTGGAGATGTAAACTCTTTGGTGGCCTTGTCACCGTTTTATTAATATAAAACCTACCCGTTTCTGTCAAAAA